>BQNB010026346.1:0-58707 GCA_026074375.1 Tanacetum coccineum | reverse complement strand
AGACTTTGAAACTTTACCACGTCTTAGTTAAATCCTGACACTTGCAAAAAGTTACTATTTTTAGAAACTTTCCCTTTTAGTTTCAACTTTTACTTTCCCTTTTACTATTTTTAGAAACTTTCCCTTTTAGAAACTAAAAAGTTACTTTTTAGTTTCAAAACGTTAATAGCATCCCCTTTTTTCTTAAGTTTCCATATTTTACAAATCGCTTAAACAATCCTAAACCGCCTAATCCTTATGTTTAAATCGCCTAGATGTCCAATTCGTACCATTTTTAATAATCCTACTTTTTATTAAGGTTGTTATCTCAAATAACCTTTCATGACATTTCTAGTTGTTCTAACTAATTACTTAGCATTTCTATATGTTTCGCTTGTATTTACAACATCCAAAATCGTCCGAAAGTGCCCGGAAACCCATTTTACTATTCCCAATCAGCAAGCATTAATTAGAGTGTTTCTTAAAAATCTATTTTTCCGATTTGTGGTAAAAATGTCTCTCGTTTTTTACTTTTAGGCTAAACGGTTGCCAACGTTATAGTAAAATCTCATTCCGGACAACTTTCGTGTTTTATACTTAAGCCGATTCGGACCCGAAGGGCTCCGAATCGCCCGTTTTAGCTGCTGATCTGGTCATTAAATATTCCCATTTTCGCCGAAAAATGTTTCGAGTTTCATTTGGCCATAACTTGGCCGTTTTAAGTCCGATTTTAAAGTGTGATATATGAAAAATTATCTATTCGAAATGAGCTCTTCGAAAACTACTTTTACGCCTAATGAAAACATTTTTAAGTCGCTCAAAACCACAAAACTAATTCGGGACAGCAAGTTTGTTTTGCCGAAATACGACCAAAAATCAACCCAACTCGCATATTAGTGCCTAATCTAGCCCTAATATTTATTTACCAACAACCAACCAACAAAACTAAACCTTAATCCACCCTAATATCTATTGTTGCAACTCTCATCAACTCTCAATCTCGCCAAGAACATAATATAAAACATAAACATAAAGTGGTAACAATGTTTACTTCCATTTTATAAAAGATGACAAAGTCCTTTTTTTATTCCAATCAGCAAGTATTAATTAGAGTGTTTCTTAAAAATCTATATTTCCGATTTGTGGTAAAAATGTCTCTCGTTTTTGACTTTTAGGCTAAGCGATTGCCAACATTATAGTAAAATCTCATTCCGGACAACTTTCGTGTTTTATACTTAAGCCGATTCGGACCCGAAGGGCTCCGAATCGCCCGTTTTAGCTGCTGATCTGGTCATTAACTTTTCCCATTTTCGCCGAAAAATGTTTCGAGTTTCATTTGGCCATAACTTGGCCGTTTTAAGTCCGATTTTAAAGTGTGATATATGAAAAATTATCTATTCGAAACGAGCTCTTCGAAAACTACTTTTACGCCTAATGAAAACATTTTTAAGTCGCTCAAAACCACCAAACTAATTTGGGACAGCAAGTATGGGTTGCCGAAATACGACCAAAAATCAACCCAACTCGCATATTAGTGCCTAATCTAGTTCAACCTTTATTTACAACTAATCCACCACAAAACTAACCTTAATCCAACCTAATCTCTATTGTTGCAACTCTCATCAACTCTCAATCTCACCAAGAACATATTATAAAACATAAACATAAAGTGGTAACAATATTTTCTTCCATTTTATAAAAGATGAAAAATATTAACTTATTTCTTTTGTAAAAATTATCACAAACACATGGATCTTTAATAATAACAATAGATCTATAAGAACATAGATAAAACCAACAAGGATTCAAGTAATACTTACAAATCAAGAAGAGCAAGTAGCAAGAACACTAGATCTATACCCACAAACTATAGATCTATAAAAACCCCAAATAATCTTACAAACCCTAATTTTGTAAGTCTTGAAATCAAAGATTTAATGCTTCACAACACCTTAGATATAACTAAGAATGAACTTTAAACACTTGGATCTTGCTAGAAATCAAAAGTTATGGAGGGTGTTTGATGGTGGTGGTCTTGTGCCATTAGGTCTCCATGGAGGAGAGGATTGAGGGAGTAACGGAAGAAAGAAAATTTTTGGTGGCTTGTGAATGTGTTATAACCCTAAGTGTGAGATTGTGTGTTGTATTTATAGTGGAAGAGTTAGGGTTTTAAGGTTCATGAGTGCCCACAAGTGACCAACACACACCAAGGGTGTGGGCACCCTTGGTTCGGCCGAACTAGGCTCACAAGGACCATGAGGGTTCAAATTTTGTTATCTTGGCTCACATTATGTATAACATCTTTTCTAGTTGGTCAAAATGGAGTCAAAGATGTAAGTATTGTGTAAGTAAACACATGGGGTTCCATACTAGTGATATGTGCATGAGAATGACTCATTCATAAGTCATTTTCTCATCTTCCATGCACACATGGGTGGGACTTTCAAAATAAGATGCCAAATCTTTAATTTAGAGTACTTAGAAGCGGATACGCAAAGGGCTATTGAAGAAAGTCTGAAGGATGCTCACGGTGCACATCGAGGTCCTCTCCCACCTGTGGTGTTCATGGAAACTGATACTGGAAAGTTTCAACCACTTCCAGAGGTAGAGGGAAAAGGAAAGGAGAAAGTCAGTTTCGGGTTCTACTCAATCTTCAAACTCCAAAGAAAAAGAGCCCAACTAAACAATACATCTTCCAAAGACGTACTTCCGCACCAACTGAACCCTCGGGTCATGACGAATCATCGTCCCTGTATGCTGAACTGGGCTTGACTGAAAGTGACACGGAATCAGATGAGGAAGTGCCTCCCATAGTCAAAAGTGGTGCTCCAGACGAAGGCTAGGCTGGACCAAACCCTGGTATACAAGATGAAGGCCAGGCTGGACCAAACCCTGGTAATGATACAGTGTCTCAAACTCTATCAACTTTTGGTGTTCATGCTAGACCAAACCTTGAACACACAGATGCTGAGGCCACTGACGCTACAAGTCAACCACAACCGGGACAAATAGATGAAGAGTTCATCGCCACTGCATACCTTAACATTCAGGAGAATCTTAAGCTGATGGTTGACGATCTGGTGATTCCCGAGGAGCCTGCCAGCTCTACAGGGACGTTGTCTTCTCTACAACACTTAGCCAAAGACTTTAGCTTTGGCGATCAATTCTTCAATGATAAACCCCCAGAAGCCAATAATGAGAAGGCAACAGCAGATACAGAAGCTGAATCAATGGTGTCCGTCACAATCCATCAAGACACCTCTGCTATCCCTCCTATGACTTCACCGGTGATTGATCTCGTGTCTGTACCCGATTCTCCCACTGTGCATCGGCCTTTACCAACCACCACAACCGCAACTGCAACAACAACAACAACAATTATGACAACCATTCCTCTACCACCTCAGCCACAACAAGTTTCCTCAGATTCCATCTTAATCAACCGCCTAGGAGAACTCGAACAACATATCGCGGATTTGGTGGATGCGAACCAAGCCTTGGAGGAAAGATTAGACAAACATGGGTCCAGACTGTACAGGTTGGAGAATCAAGATATTCCCAATCAAGTGAGCAAAGCTGTGGATGAAATAGTCACGGATGCTGTTGACTGGGCCATGCACGCACCACTCAGGAGCGCTTCAGAGATCTGCCAGAAGCTGATATGAAAGAAATTCTTCACAACCGAATGTGGGAATCCAAATCCTACCAAACTCATGAAGATCACATGACGCTGTACGAGGCTCTAGAGAAGTCTATGGCCCGAGATAACAGAGACCAGCTCCTGTCTGACTTGGCTGAAGCGAGTGAAAAGAAGAAAAAGAGACAGGGCTCACCTAAACCACCATCTGGCTCTCCACCTCATCCTCCTCCACCACCAGCACCACCAGCAGGTCCCTCTGGAACTTCAGGAGCCTTTGGCGCTTTTGGGTCGTATCAATCACCACCTCCTCCTCCACCTCCATCCAACACTCAGGGTGGTCAGTCTACAAGCACCGCTGCCCCCAGCTCCTCAAAGACGGATGCTTCAGCAGAATATACGGCTTGGACGATGACCGACACCAGCATTAAGCCGTCAATCTCACCAATTCCTGAAGAACTTCATATAGGTAACGATACGACTACAGACGAACAAGCATACTCATCTAGTGGTGAAGACATTGGACGTGATCATATTCCCATGGTAAACTTAAGGCAGAGTTGGTGGAAGCCTATCACTGAAGACCGACCTGCTACACCTGAACCTGCCTGGTCCATCCCATCATCTGATCTGACCGTCCCAACGAACAACTGGGCCTCTGCTCTGAAGTCTACCTATACACCTCCACCAGAGAACTCACTACTTGCTCAGATCGGTGATATGGCAACATTCATGGACTGGTATTGCAAAAAGCAAGGAATCTCTGAACTGACTCAAAAAGACCTGGAAGGCCCTGCATACGAAATTGTCAAAGTCTTTTATCCCAGTTCCAAATGGAAGAATGCCACAAACTTCTCACCGATCAAGTGGACGATGCAATCCTAAGGTACAACGTCAGCAAACCACTACCGTTGGGTGGTGATCCGGGTCATGTCACAATACAACCGGATTTCTTCTTCAACAAAGACTTGGAATATCTACGGTACGGCCGCAAAATGGGCAGGCCTGCCTTGTCAATCTCGAAGATGAAGGCTGCCTATTATCCTGATGTCGGCTTAGAGCAAATGGTACCGGATCAGATGTGGATTGAAGAAGAATGCAAGTATGACGTCGCTGCGATGTATGGTATATCTCACTGGTGGTTTCAAAGACAACGGTTCTACATTGATCGACACACATCTGAAGGTGATCGCAGGGCTGTACGGACCCATATGCGTATCTTAAGTGTCGTCAGAATTGAAGTCTTCCCAATGTATGGGTACAATTACATGAAGAAGATTGTCCTTCGTCGAGCTGATCTCAAAGAATATGTCATCGCGGAAAGGGACTTCAAATATCTGTACCCTAGTGACTTTGAAGATCTGTACTTGTTGAATCTTCAAGGTCACTTGAACCATCTCTCACCCGAAGACAAAAAGATTCTCACTACTGCTGTCAACTTATGGACCAGAAACTTGGTTATCAGACAACGCGTAGAAGACTTCCAGCTAGGGATTGAGAGCTACCAGACGCAGTTAAACCTCACCAAACCTCGATGGGATGCCAAGGGATTTGAGTACAAGCATGACTTCACAGTAATTGACTCTCCAAGGGCCGTCACGTTTAGGGACAAATATGGGGTTCAGATGATCATGAGGTTCAGTGAAATCCACAAGTTCAGTGATGGTACTATACACCAGATCAATGAAGCATTGGATTACAGAGTCAACAGGAGGAATCCGGGTTTGGACACACGGTTTTGGACGAAGAAAGACGTCGACAAAAGCAAGGAGTTTCTGTTTGCCATACAGAAACGACTTAAGACAAGACGTATCTTCCATAATCTGGAAAGCTTTGTTGGTGGCAGGATAAGAGAAGGAGACTACCAACTGCTGAAGTGAACCGAATGAGGGGTAGCTTTCTTATATGTTGTTGTCATATGTACATTCTAAAATAGTGATTAAACTGTCTCTTAGGCTTGTATATTAGGGGATCTTACAAACTACGGGAATAAACAAAATTATTTATAGGGAAATCCTAAAATTAAATCATACTAAATACGGGGAACATAATCAGGTATCGGAAACCTAAATACTAAAAATCAAGAAAAATAAATGCTAAATTAATTTAAAAATTAAAATTAAATTCTAATTAACTTAATTTGAAAATTAAAAAAAACTAGAATTAAAACGGAGGTCGTTTGATTGCTAAACAAAGAAACGTAAAAACGCACTAGGCAAAAACGGTCCTAAACTGAATTTTATGAAAAATAAAAGCCTACACTAAATTTTATTTGTTTCCTAGACACTAAATGACAAAATAAAATTTTATAAACAAGAAAAATATTTTTTTAATTAATTTTTTGGATTTTTTTACTGAATTTTTAAAGGATTAATAACTAATTAATAACTAAGAAAATAGAAAAAAGACAAAACAATAAAAGTTATAAAAATTCTGAAAAAATTAATAAATAAAGAAAAAATGAGTTAAACGAATTCTAAAAAATAAAAATGCCCAAAAGGTAATAATTATATAAAAAGTAATTAAACTTATTATTTTAAACCTAATTAATTAAATAAATTAAATTAAATAAACAAAAGTTAACTGCTGTTAAAACAAAAGGACTAACAGGAAGGGACATAAGGACAAACCTGGGCAATAGTTAAGTTAACCCACAGGGAACTAACAATACTAACTATAAAGATAGAAAATTACCACATTGTCCCTGCAACACCAACCCCGATTACAAACAGGGCCCAAAGAGTGCTTAATAATCAAAAGGCTATAAAAGCGAAACTTGTAAAGGGATTTATGGTGAAGCTTTTTCATAAAAATAACATTGCCTGAAATAACTGTAATAAGCCAGAAAAGTAGCTTTTTAGTGGCTGCAGAAGCTCAAAAGCTTATGGCTTGTTTTTCATAGCTTATTGGGGCTTAAGCTGCAAATAAGCTAAAATTTAAAGGGGAGTAGTGCCTAAATAATACTAGGGAATAACCTAAATTAAGCTATGGCTACCTTAAAAAATTAAGCCTTAAGGAAAAGCTGAAATCAATAAGCTAAATCTAAACAGTTTATTATAAAAACAGAAAAAGGGGAACTTTAAGCCTATAATAAGCTAACTAAATAAGCTTACTAACTAAAATAAGCTGCTAATCCTAAGACAACTACCTATAAGCTAAATTAATAAGCAATAAAATCCTAGGTTTTAATTTAAATTAAGCTAGAAAAATGGGGCTAAACCCTGGTGCTCAGCACCAGGGGAGGGTACAGTGAGCTTAAGGCTTATTTTGGGCTTATGAAAATAAGCTTATAAAAGCTTTTTAGTCAAAACCAACCAAAAACAGATTAAAAGGGCCCATAATAGAGCTTAATCCCAAATTTTGAGTTTCTAAAAGTGACATTTGCCTGCTGATATTAGGTGTTGAAATTGGGGGCTTACAAAGAAATGGGGTTTAGGTTCATTGACTTTTACTTGGTCAATTTTATAATAACAGAACAAAGTGGCTCTTGAAAGGGGCTAGTTTATGACTAAATAAGCACACTAAAGGTGTGCTTAAGCTGTCTACACAGCTTAAGTGGTTTAGCTCACTTTGTGGCTTATAAAACTTTGACAGAAAGCAAAGGAGCCTTAAAAACTTATTTTTACACTAAAAATTATAATTAAAATGGACCTAATGAGCCCACACACTCAGCCAAGATTGGCTGAGTGTACTTGACCCACAACCATACTCCATATGACCCGTTTTAAGGATAGTGCCAAACACCCCCTTATTTTATAAAAAGGGTTTTTTTATCTTTTTTTAGTGAAGTATAGGCTTAAAGACTTGATTACAAGCAAACTTTAACAACTTTTACACAATTTTAAACAGGTTTAAACAGATAACATCAAACTTTAAATTTCGACAATGGGAATATCACAAGCACTCTTTAACTTTTATTAAAACTGAAAATATTACAACATAAAACTTTAAATAAAGCTGAATTACATAAATGCAATGGAAAGACTTAATTTTAAAAACATTAAAACTAAAAAACAGTAAAATGTGGTGTGTTTGACTTCGGGTTGTCTTTTTTCTTTTATAGAAGTCTTCTTTTGCTTTCTTGGTCTTGGGTTGTGTTTGCTATGAGTGTACAAAGTCTCCAAAGCAATCCTAGCCCTCCATTCCTTTATACACCATCCTCAGCCATTGAAGGTCTTCGGGTTGAGTGGGATTGCCAAGTGGGCATGGATTATAAGGTTGGGGTGAGTGGGTATAGGGTTAGGGTGAGCTGGGAAGTGTACTAGGGGTAGATGGGAGGAGCTAGAAACCATGGGAAGAGGTGGTATGGTTTGGCGGGAAAGAGGTTGAGGTACAGGGGTGGGTTCAGGTTTAAAAGAAAAGTTTGGGGAAGGTGCAAAAGCACCCCCCATCTTTGGTTCTCTTTTCATTTTCTTATAAGCCGAAAAAACAGTTATAATTAAGTTTGGAAAGTGACAGATTTGGTCCCCCGCGTTTTATAACAAAAGAGGGTTTAAAAGAGTTTTGGTAAATTGCAAAAACAGTCCCTGCTGTTTAAATAAAAGAAAGTTTAAGTAAATTGCAAAACCAGCCCTTGTGTCTTTTTAGCTCTTATTTTTTAAAACAACCTTTCAAACTTGGCAATTTTGCCCTTTTCTTATATTTTCTACATTTTTAATTATAAAACAAGGTTTTTAATATTTACAGTTTTAGGCCCTTGAGTTTTATAAAAAAGATGTTTTGGCTGGGTTTTGTGATTGGCTTTTTTCAAGGCCCACCCTTAAGTAGGTGGATGGGTTTTGTGTGTACAAAATGGCTGAGAATGGCTGTAACGAGCTAAGATTGGGCCTTCAAGTTCTTCACAGTCTTTGTCAAATGCACACAAATGGACTGTTGTAATGATTGAGGAGAGCCCCTTTGGTCTTCACAGTCGTTCATAATTATACTATTGGGCTTCCCGGCCCATCAGATGGGTTGAGATTGTCATCCAATTAGTATTCTTCAAGTTCCGGTCGCCGGTTTGACTGTTGATATCTTCTGGATTGACTTTGAGACTTTGACTTTTCATTTTGGTCTTTGTGCTTGTTGATTTTTTCACAAAAAAGGTCTTTTCCATTCCATGCTACAGTTTTGTCATTTTGGCTCTATTTTCTGTCTTTTTGTTGATATCCACTTCCTGCACAATACAAATGCAAAACAAACATATATTTGGCAGTTTTTGTCTGTTTTTGGTCATTTAAGCTCATTTTTGAAGGTAAAAGATATGTGTAATTAAGCACTTATCAGTACTCTACATCAGATTGATGAAGCATTGGATTACAGAGTCAAGGAATTCAGGGTCAACAAGAGGAATTCGGGTTTGGATACACGGTTTTGGACAAATAAAGACGTCGACAGAAGCAAGGAGTTTATGTTTGCCATACAGAAACGACTTAAGACAAGACGTATCTTTCGGAATCTGGAAAGCTTTGTTGGGGGCAGGATAAGAGAAGGAGACTACCGATTGCTGAAAAGAACCGAATGAGGGGTAGTTTTCTTATATGTTGTTGTCATATGTACATTCTACCGTAGTGATTAAACTGTCTCTTAGGCTTGTATATTAAGTAGTCATATGTTCCATAATCGGCTCGTATAAACCTGACACACTTTCTCCCAAATTTTCCTAACTTAAATCAATTGAGACCCAAAATCTCAACGGATTTGAAATTTTTGCTCGGGGGAGAAAATGTAATTTAATTATGAAAATCTGATAAAAATTGTGATTTCTTAAAGTGTAGGCTCCCCCATATGTGCTAAACTCTTTCGAACATCGATGCACATATTGAGGGGGAGCGAATGGTTATGATGGTAATTGTGGAATCACCTAAGACCGACCATGTAATTACTTTATCAGAGTTATAAGGATGGTAAGGTTAGGTACTCGATCCCACGATCCCGCCAGAGCCGGAGGGATCTACCCAGGGACAATCCACTAGTTAGTGTAGAAGTCCTTAGGTATGATTATAAAAGGAGTAATGTAAGAATAAGGGAATAGTGCAGACTGAGATGGAGCTATGTGCAAGACCACAGGAATACACCCAACAAGGTTTCTAGTAATGAAATCTCGGTAAGCACAAGAAGGGGATGAAGAATGAAAAAGAAATGCCTAAGAATAAAGTGAAAAGAAAGAAGCCCTTCCTTAAACCTTAGCAGAAACCAGGGTCATACATATGTTCAGAATCACATGGTTGATTGCTGACCATTGAAGACATAGTATCAGGACCCAGTGATACGCTGCACAACCCTCCTAAGCACTCAAGATCCCAAAAGACCTTGTTTCTCATGTCTCAACAGAGATCAATACATATTCATTGTCTCTCTCACGTCCGAGTTAGTCAATATTAAGAACGTGGCAGTCCGCTCCAGCCTCCCCGACTACCAAAACCAAATTCACTATTGAGTCTAGAGCCAAAGATCCATCATAAAAATCATCGTTAGGACACTATTCCAATATACTTGTCTTTCACACACTGTGAAAAAAAGGATTATCTTAAGAGTCCTACGCATTATCCTTGTGATATTGCCAGAACATCTGAGTGATACGAAAGTATTCACAGTGAAAGATGAAATCCTGCTAGAGCCTAACGTCAAACAAGCTCTAGTAGGTGACTATGTGAGATCCCTTAATGGATCAAACTTGTGACACTGGGCATCGATTCGGTCCAGATTATGAATTGACGGAGGATGAATTTTGATAAAAGCTTAAAACTCTTGATGTGTTACAAAAATCACTTTAACTAGTGACACATCGATTGATTTTCAAATCAATTTTATCTTCAATCGGTGAGAGAGTAACTCACTGATTCACTCTTACCGTTCTATTAGTAGCAATACTATTAGTGAGGTAGCCTGCTTTGAGGTGTCTGGTAAAGAGATACTAGCAAGTACAGTGAATCTAATGCATCTGCGTTAGAGGATCTAACACTTTAAGGCTGGAAACCCTGTCAAGGAGGTTCTTATAATGGCATCTAACCTGATCATAAGTACAGTATTTTATACTAAAAAAAGGTCCTCACAGAAACCGGAAGTTCATGCAAACCAAACTTTGATTAATGACAAAGCATATTTGTCACCAAGCTTTAAATTGTTAACTGTTTTTGTATTTCAGGATTACATAAAGGATGGAGATGTAGATTGCCCTCGTTACTAGTAAAGTCAATTCACAACCCATGCTACACGACTTAATGTTTCTAAACAAAGAACATCAGACAACTGAAAGATCTACAACACAACAGGAAAATAAACACCGAGCTTATCCTGCAACTCTGATAATACTATCATGATCCAGAAGTTGTTGTGAGTATGGCGGGTCTGAAAGTCACAACAATCACAGAAGGCAATATTCTAAACAAGGATAAATCAAGAGATGTAAAGTAGAATGGTGATCTCAAAGAAAGCTAGCTCAAAGTCACTCAAGAATAAGGAATAGAGAACCACTACTTAAATTACCAATGACAAATGTTGTAAGAATCAAAAGACAACAAGCCAAATCAAGATACTTCAAATATAATGCAAGAGTCAATTTGTATGTTTTTTTTTTTTTTTTTTTCCCACCCCCTGGGGTGACTCCCTTTAGGGGGAGATTGTTAGGATTATAAAAATCCATGTAAAAGACTCGGTCACCCCGTGTTATATCTAGCATAGGTTAGCTCGTAGTCTTAGTTTTTTAATCGTTTAGTTACCATACGACTTATGGTGTTGGGACGGGTCCTTTTAACCCACTTGTTTAGCCCACTCCAAGGCCTTTTAGAGGCCACCAAACTCTGTGTATAAATACCCCTTTCCAGAAAACTTTTGAATGACACAATGTTTGAAAACGGTTATAGACCAAGTAAAAACGTTTGACCTGGTTCTCTATAACCTTGGCTCTGATACCAATCTGTAACACCCCCAAAATGGGCCACAGCGGAATATGATGTTCCGGGGGTATTACTTCATAGATCAATAGCACAAGATATGAGAACGACCTCTATAGGAGTCGTTTAAAAACTGATACATTGGATTTAATAAATGGTTCGTTACAAAAGCTCATGGGCTTAACTTGTTTAACTTGAAAAAGTAAAGATCTCACAACATAACAATATCCCAAAATGTAATGCATGCAAATCTTTATGATAATATGACTTCAAAAGATGACCATCCAATGTATCCATGACTTGCACCTTATTGACCTGAGAAAACATGTTTAAACTGTCAACAATAATGTTGGTGAATTTATAGGTTTATAAATTTAATGAAACGGATAGCAAGATTTCCCTGTAATAAAGTAACAAATACAGTATCACAAAAATGTATTACGAAATGCACTAAGCTCATAACACTGAAGCTCAACAATGAATGTATATAAAATACAAGTAATGAATGTGCCCAATGTAGATGCTCAACCCGTAACATCTATAATGATCCGAAATGGTATACATTCGTTACCGATGATAGCTAATCACCCGAACGGGGATGTTAATTCCCAAATAGATCTATTCATAACATTCGCGCTTACAATCCATAATGCAATTAACAATTACATATATGCAATTAATAGTTCATGATGATGAGCATAGTGGGTTATAGCTACTTAGGCAAACTCGTAATATTTGAAATAAAATGTACTTACATCCATTTTGTAAAACAAACATGATCTAATCTCCGAGATTTGATAAATAATTGAAAAGTATAAGATGGAGACTATAAACTCACATCAAGTAATGATAACGGAATAGTAAGGTAGTGGCACGAAAAAGGATGCAAAAGACTTTATCCGCAACCTACAGAAAAATATTACATATTTACTAAATGGAAAAATAATAAGCTAAATACTTGCAATCTCGTCCCTAGTGTGTGCTTGAGCTCCATTTAAAATATACTTAAATAAATTAAAAATCATCATGTGTAACATAAATCGCTTACACTACCTGATTATTATGTCTCCTAAGTTATTATTTCTTATTTAATTTATAAATAAATTATAATATTCTCTCACTTCACTAAATAAATCTCAACCGAATATTTAACGATTACATACATCTTCAATTTTTCCGACGATTTAAATTAACGAACATCACTATACTTCCGAAATCATCATCACATCCGAAATGAAATGACTAAATCATTCATTTCCACTACACAAACTCATATAATAACACATACCATATTACATATATCACCAAATCGACTTATGCACATAAATTAAAACACATAAAGCTAGCTAGGTTAACACTAACGGTTAAACTAACCTCGTTAAACCACGGTTGTCACAGTCTCCCCTCCTTCGGGAAATTTTGTCCCGAAATTTAATCGATTCTGTTGCTAATAATTTTGTTTACCCAAACAAAGGTACAAATAGCAGCATATAATAGCTATATGCGAAGACAAGCATCCAAACTACATGAACCTCGCCCGTCCTCGAGGAAACTCGTTAAAAACCTTAATCATGCACTGCTCCTCAGATTGTTTATCTTAATCCTGTTGCTTTGTCACACTTGTGATGATCTATGTTGTAGTATATTGGAAATCATAACACAATCAAGGATTAGTGTGTAGGCCAATTTCTAGAGAAAGAAAATGGGAATTTCTAGTGAGAGAAAGACACTTAGTGTGTGTTTGTTATACCATGAACAACCAACCCCTCTCAATAGCTGAGAGAGGGTTTAAATACAAGAGTTTATGTGCCCTAAGTGAGCTATGGAGTGGGCTAACATGTGGGCAAAGACTCGGCCCAACGTCATAAGTCATACGGTAACTAACCGATAAATATTAAGACTACGAGCTAAACTATGCTAGACAAAACACGGGGTGACAGAGTCTTTTTCATGATCCTAACAATCTCTCCCTAAGGGAGGTCACCCCTGAAAATATAATTTGAATACCTAGCATTATATGTCTTGGACTTTTAACTTCAGCTCGTAATCTTTGATTCTTCATTCATTGATCTATTTTGTATAAAGTTGTACGTGAATCTTTAACACTTTAAGTTGGGCTTTTTCCTTTAGGCTTGTCTTTGAATGTGATCTTGAGCTTTCTTGAGGATCATCAGCCACGTAAATCTGTCAGTAATATCATCTGTGATCTTTTACTTTGTTGTGTCGTGACTTTTGGGCCGACATGCTCATACTTGTTGCAATCTTGAAAGCTTGACTTTATATTCGTAATTCTTCATCAGTACATAACTTTATATCATTGACATACTGAAGAACACGTTGATATCATAGTTTGCAGAAGCTTTGGGTCATTCTTTCTTGATGTTATAAAGTCATTGAGCCTTGAGTATGAGCATGTGGCTATGAACTTGGACTCATGCTGGAAACGACTAGGTATTCAGCATATTCCCTTTCTTTATGTAATCCTAAAATAAAATAGTTAACAATAAAGGTTGGTGACGAATATGGCTTTGTCATTCGTTAGAGTTCGGTTGCATTAACCTCCGGTTCCGTGAGGACCTTTTTACAGTATAAATATTGTACTTGTGATCAGGTAGATTCATTATAAGAACCTCCTTGACAGGGTTTCCAGTCAATGTGTTCGGATCATCTAACGCAGATGCATTAGATTCACTGTACTTGCTAGTATCTCTTTACCAGACACCTCAAATAAGGCTACCTCACTAATAGTATTGCTACTAATAGAACGGTAAGAGTGAATCAGTGAGTTACTATCTCACCGATTGAAGATAAAATTAATTTGAAAATCAATCGATGTGTCACTAGTAAAAGTGATTTTTGTAACACATCGAGAGTTTTAAGCTTTTATCAAAATTCATCCTCCGTCAATTCATATCTGGACCGAATCAATGCCCAGTGTCACAAGTTTGATCCGTTAAGGATCTCACAAGGGTCACCTACCTAGAGCTTGTTTGATGTTGGCTCTAGCAGGATTTCTATCTTCATTGTGAATACTTTCGTATCACTCGGATGTTCTGGCAATATCACAAGGATAATGGCATAGGATCTTAAGATATAATCTTGATTTCACAGAGCATTGTGTGAGATATGTCTTATTGGAATAGTGTCCTAACGTGATTTATGATGGATCTCTAGGCTCTCTCGACTCAATAGTGCGTTTTGCTTTAAGTGAGCGGGGCTGAACTTATGAAGCCGACTACACCTTTTCAATACCGACTACTCTAGAAAGTGATGTGAGTTGGTAGATTACGTGTTATGTATCTGTGACCCATTGAATCAGTAAATCTTTTGGAGATTCTGTGTGGCTATGGAGGTTGTGCAGCGATCTTGGTCCATGATACTTGTCTTCCATGTGTCAGCAATCAGCATGTGATTTCGAGACAGCATATGTATTGATACCGGGCTTTCTCTGCCCTATTGTTAAGGCGTTGGCTGCTTCTGTCTTTTGTCACCATTTATCTTTACATTCTCTATTTTCCTAGTCTTCAACCGCTTCAGTGCTTTATCTGAGACTTCATTATAGTTGCATTGTTGGGTAATGTTCCTAGTACTAGCTCCATCTTAGTCGTTTACTATTGATCCGCAGTATTACATTTTACTCTCCTTTTGTAATCATACCTAAGGACTTCTACACTAACTAGTGAATTGTCCCTGGGTAGATCCCTCTGGCTCTGGCGGGATCGTGGGAACCTCATACTAACCTTAACAATCCTTATAACTCTGTGATAAAGTATTACAGGGTCGGTCTTTGGTATTTCCACAGTTGTCTTCGGCATAAAACTATTTGAAAATCAATCAAGGTACAGGCGATGTAAACATCAAAGCATTAGTACCTTGATTGTTTTGATTCATGAAACTGCTCCCCCTCAACATGTGCGTCGATATTCGAAATTGTTTGGCACATGGAGGGAGGAGAACCTGCTTGAGTCTTAAGAGAGATCACATTTTATCTATTTAATATTTTAAATCACTTCTCTCCACTGATCAAAAATATTTCAAACCTTTGGAGCTTAGGATCTCAATTGATATTTAAATATGTTAGAAATTTGGGAGAATATGTGGTCTGATTCATATACACATTGATATAGAATAGGATTAATGCTCCCCCTCAAAATTACTGAGGGAATCTGTTCATAGTGTGAGTATTAGAATTTTGAAGGATTTTGAGTTTAACGAAAAACTCATGAAAAATTTATACACTGACACATAACACCTAAAGATACACTACTTAATAATGTACAAGATTACAATATATACCACACAAGAAGTACGAGAAGCTACAGAGAAGATGTCATCATTCGGTTCTCCGTAGAAGTCTTTGTATCCTTCGCGTAGTTCTTTCCACCAACAAAGCTTTCCAAGTTCCGGAAGATTCTCTTGAGCTTTAGCCGCTTTTGAATGGCAAACATGAACTGCTTGCACTTGATCACATCATTCGTGGTCCAGAACCTGGTATTTAGCACCTGATTGTTCTTGTTAACCTTGAATTCCTTTACCCAATAGTCCAAAGCTTCATCTATTTGTTGTAGAGTATCGTCACTGAACTTGTGGATTTTCGATTGTTTTATTAAAGGCTTCACCAGTGAGATATGCATACATACTTGTCTCTGGAACATGTTAGGCTCTTGGAGAGTCCAAGAATTCTGGTAGTCGTGCAATGAACTCGGCCCTGTAGCTTCCCCAGCGAGGGTTTGGTTGAGGTATCAGCTAAGTTTGGTAAGATGCTCGTATGCCGAGTTGGAAGTCTTCTACCGTTGTCTAATAACCAGATTCCTGTTCCTCAATAGTATTGACAGTGTAGATGGAAATACTTCGTGTCCCTTGGCCCGGTAGGTGGTTAGGTGACTTAACAGGTTCAATAAGTACAAGTCTTTAAAGTCACTCGGTACAAAGCTCCTTGAAGTCATTTTTGAGCAATGTATATTCCGAGATTATCTGCCCTTCGACTAGGGAGACTCTCTTTTTCATGTAATGTACCCGTAAATCGAAGAGAAGACTTCGATCCTGATGACATTCGCGATTCTCATGTGAGGTCCCTGGAACGATAGCTCTATCGGTTGGTTCTCGGCCTGAGTGTCGGTCGATGTAGGAATTTTGTCTCTTGAACCAGCCAGTGGGAGATACCATATGTGCGGAATTGTCATACATGCACTCTTCTTTTATCCACATCTGATCTGGATACCATACTGTTCTAGCCCGACATCAGGATAACTACACAGCTTTCATCTTGTGAATTGACAAGCACGTCTGTCACCCTTGCTGGCCAAATCGTAGATAATCCAATCTCTGTTGAGAAGAAACTCTGTCTATGATCGTGACTTGACTGAGATGACCACATCATGAGTGGTTGTGACGGTTATACCTAGGAAGCCATGTATCTACTTGATTGGTCAAAAGCTTCTATGAATTCCCCATCTAAAATTGGAATGAATAGTCAGGATGGACGGCTTTGTCAGCTTCATATGAGACCTTCCAAGTGTTCCGGTTGTGAGCTCTGTGATTCATTGCTTCTTGGAACCAATGTCAATAACACTCAAAATATCACCAGGTCTGGTGAAAGCAGAGAGTTACGCGAGCGCGCGCGCAGGTACGTAGCTGGAGGGGGTAACGCAGATGCCAGATGTGGTGATAGGGACAGGTAGACTTGATGAGGGAATAGACCAAGCAGGTTCAGGAGTCGCATGTCTTTCGTCTTCGGAAAGAGCTTAAAAATTAATTTCTTGATTAGATTATACTTGGGAAACGTGCCTACTGCGACTATCCTTCATCATCAGACACCTATATCCTGACGCTTCAAGTCTGACTCTTCATGATAAATATCTTCTTCATGAATAGATGGGGCCGAGGGCTCGAATCTGGAGGTGGTCGTTGTCCCAGGCATTGTGTAAATTTTGCAGTGTAGCGGCCTATCTTGACGGCCTGGAGCAGCTAAGCCTGGAGATGATCATTGGGATTGGGCTGGTTGGAGACCTGTGGTGGTGGTAGAGGATCCTTGAGCGTGAATCAGAGGCTCCCAGTTGTACCGGAAGCCCCTGATTGCAAGCCAGACCGGTGTGTGGAGGAGGAGGTGACTCATGGTTTGGAGGGATTTCGGTGATCCTGCTTTATCTTCATCTTTTTACCGCTCCTTTAGCCTTGTCAACATCTCAAATTGCTCACTTTCATCACGAAAAATAAAAATGACTTGATTTATGTAATGCTTCTTAGGCTATCCAATTGATCCTCGTGCACTGTCATAATTCTCCTCAAGCATGTGTTGAAGCAGAATCTCCTTCATGTCAGAAGTAGGGAGATCCTTGAAGCGAGCACGAAGAGGGGCTCTCATTGCATACTGAACTGATGCGGTAACAGCCTCTTTCACCGTTCTTGCTTGTGTATATATTCACTCTGTTATCTCTCTGATCATTTAGACAAAGTCTTGAGTCTACAATTGGTGGATCCTGTTCCCTTTCTTTTCTAACCTTTCCTCCAGGGCTTGATTTGCGTCTACCTGATCCGCTATACTTCGTTCCAGCTCACCAATCCGCTGAATGATGATCGAGTTTGAAATGCCTTGTTGTGGTTGAGATAAAGGAGGTGGGGAAGAGATGTGTTGTTGTTATTATTGTTGTTGTTCCGTTGATGTTGGTAGTGAAGCTTGAACCGTTGTGGAGGCTGGTTGAGAGACAGTGAGATCAATAACCAGAGTGGTCATTAGAGGAACTGACGAGGTGTCCTGATGTATGGGAACCGTGACCAGAGATTGAACTTCCACTTCGTATGGGTGTTTCAGGTTCGTCTTTGAGGCTTTACCGCAAGGAACTAATTTAATATATATGTTGTGGGTGAAGCTAATTGCCTTGTCGAGGTTTTGAGAGAAGACAGGGGTGCAGTGAGCGTGCAGGATCCTCAAGTCTCAACATCTCCTTCAATTGGGAGATTTAAGATTCTCCTGACTCCGTTGTAAGATAGGTTGTGGCAATGAAGTCTTCATCCTTTGCTCGGTGTTAGGTTCGCTCCGTGTGATGAGGCTTCAGCGATTCCCAAGTCCATGTGATCCAAGTTTGGTCCAGCGTGAACCACATGACTTGATGGTGTCTGAGACACGACAACATTACCAGGGTTTGTTCCACCCTGGCCTTCCTCTTGAGCTTCTACATTCGTCTCAGGAGACACTTCCTCATCAAAATCCGTCTCACTGACAGTTAGACCCAGTTCGGCATACAGTGACGAAGTTTCAACGATGACTAAAAGGGTTCTGTTTTGTGGCAGGACGTGCACTCTGAAAGATGAACTGTTTCAGCAGGGTTTTTTTCTTTGGAGTCTGAAGGTTTGGGTGAACCTGAGCAGCTTGTCTACTCATTGACTTTCTCTTTCCCTTTCCTGTATCCTCTGGAAGTGGTTGAAATTTTCTGCGTTGGGTTTCTATGATTCACCACTGGTGGAAGTGGACCTGAGGTTGCTAGATAACATCTTTTATGCTTTCTTCACATAACCTTTTGCATAATATCAGCCTCTTCATCCTTACAAACCTGGGTTCATCCGCCGGAACACCTTCATCCACGAACTCAATCTACCAAATGTTGAGAGCTCTTAAGACGTTCGCTTCTTACCACTCTTACCAGCTTCTTTTAATCGTTTGGCTGGATGATGGATTGCTTGCTTCAGTGGCAGTCTTAGCACGCTTTTTTTCTTTGCCCTGAGGTGTTTAGCAGGTACAGGTTAGTGGGTTTGGTGGTTGAGAGGAAGTAGATTGCGGTTTTTGGTTTCCTGGGTGTTCTATCGGTTTTGCCCCTCTTGGTGGTTGGGAGCCAGGTGCTTCATTATCTATTGACAAACTTCTCGGCGAGATACCGCTCACGCGGTACTTGTGGCAACCTTTGCAATTATTCAGCGGTTGCTATAGGTAGCAGATCTAATGTTGTGTAGATATAAGTGTATCGCAAAATTGTCATCCCAAACCTTACTCTTTTGGGTCTGCTTGAATGAGAACTTCAAAGTATCCAAAGCAGACTCCTCTTAAGGCAGGTGGAGTGGTTGACCTGTGTCTTTTGTGGGAACTTGTGTATGCTCTGGAGTGATGATGATCAACTTATGAACGGAACCCGAAATCACAGTGGATTAACTTTCTTCTTTCCCTCCGTATGAAGAGCCATTATTCATCTTGTCTTCTATGAATGAGTGGATACACTGAGTAAATTCTTCCCATATCCTCTCAGCATAATCTATATTTGCCTTGTTGACAACACCCCACAAGATCTGCAACACTGGAGCTCTTGGTCTTTCAAATGCTGAAGTTTTTCCCGTGAGGCAAAGATTGATGATAGTGGCGAGTGCCCTCCACGGTTGATACATGTCATTTGTCACGACTCCAGATAAGGTTCTGACGACATTTGGGTAAGCAGTTCATTAACAAAGGAGATTTTAGTGTTGGGCATTGGGTTGGAGGTGTGAAATTGTTGTTGTCTTGGGGTAATTGAAGTGCATCTCTTAGAGTAGCTTTGGTGAGATAGAAGCATTGTTCATCCAGCTGACAGCTGTATCCTTTGTCTTTGGTCAAATTTGAATGGATTTTTTCCCAGACTGTGGATGTAAATGGATGGAATGGTGGAGGAAGCGGTGAAAGCTTTGAAGAAGTTGGTGTTCTTCAAGATGTCCACTGCTATCTTGAATATGGGATTGGCTTGAGTTCTTTCCACATCCAAGAAACAATTGCTTTTTCCCACTGGAACCCATTTGTTGCGAGGCAAGATTTGCTCATCTGAACGAGTAGGTGGGGATCAGCAGCCAACTGGAACCTCGCGTGATGTTATTTGCTATCAGCATTGTCACTGCACACTTACATCAACGAAGGCATGCATACAGAAGGTGATGTTAGATAAGAAGTAATGCTCAAAGGGTTAGATAAGTCCAGTCAAGATAGACACATTGATCTATTTGAAGTGATAGTCAACCGAGCGGTACAACACTTAAGTCAACGGAAGTCAAATCTATGACAGTGGAGACGCACAACTCAGCGACCGATAACAATGGACCAAAACTAGATGTACATGACAAACCGCAGCTGGAGAAAACATATACACAAAACGCAGAAACATTTAAAAAGAAAAAAAAAACCAAAACGCATAGACCAAGTTGTTATTAGTATGTTCAAAACGCAATAGGCAAAACGATGCATACAAACGCAACACCCAAAAATGCAGAGAAATATTTTACATAAAAATTAGGACCAAAAACGCAAAGGTAAGACGCAAAAGGCAATATCAAATCAGGCAAAACGCAATTTGGAACAAGCAGGAGTATTTTTTATTCAAATCTAATCAAAAGGCAACATTTTTAAATAAATTAAAGGTGGGTCATTCATTTGAATAATAATGAGGGTCTTCAATCACATACGCAATTGATTGCGTTTTGTCTGTTTTGCAACAATATACAAACAAGACGCCAAAGAGCATATTAAACCTCAAAACGCAAAGTCATTTATTAGGCAAAGCGCAAGTGCAGGTATCTGGCAGAAACGCAAAGGCTTGTATAGGCAAACGCAACAGACGGATTCGAACAAAACGCAATCATGCCACTTTATACAAAACGCCAATCAGGAACACTTAGGCAAAAGCTATCTAGATCACTATGGCAAAAACGCAAAGCAAGAACGGTTCAAGCAAAACGCAATCAAGATCGTTCAAGCTAAAAACGCAACCAGAACTTTGTATTCGCAGATCTCAACTTACAACTAACGCATCCAAGGCGTAACTCCGTTAATACTATACATTCATTGAACTCACTAATCTATTTAACTTCAACAAGTTCCCATTTCACACATTCAATCCGATGAGATTTGGGGGGGGGGACTCTAAGGTCAAACTTTTACTCGAAACTCATAGGGCTATAAACAAGAGGTTTAGGGGAAACAATTAATACATCAAATAGGCATCCTATATGAATTCTAATGCTAACCACAAGCAACCAAAACGCATCAACAAACACTTACAAGAGATTTGGATGATTCTTTCGCACAACGAGTCCTAAAAACAAGCAATTTAATGAATTTTTAGACATTGGTGTTTATAGTTAAAGCTATGAATATATAATAACGAACAAGAGACAAGCATTAACCTAAACGAGAAAATCACACAAGTGAACTACAACTCAGGCAATATCGTAAAAATTATGATAGCGTTTTTTGTTGAGAGAGAGAAAAAGGAAAAATTTTGACTAGTTATTAAGTGTTTTGGACCGAAAGTCAATAACGCAAAGGACTATATTAATTCTAGGTCAAACTTTCAATTATGGCAGGTTTGGCCCTACTTACCACTTCTTTGCATTTAAGGTTTAATAGCTACTACGGGTTACACAAGTTTAACTCCCCCTTAAACCATAACCCCGTTAGTTTCCAAACCTTTCTCATTTATTTATACTAAGTATCAAAATGCCCGTTAGATGTCATAAATTTGAAAACTACTCTCCCCTCAATCAATGACCCGTTTTCTATTAAAAGAGCTGTAGTCGTTAATTAAGTGGAAAATTTATGAAAACACAAGTCCGATTGATTTTCAAAAACAACATTTAATCTCATCATTGTGAAATCAAAAATTTTCTGAAGAATCATAGACGAAAAATTTATAAGGGATAAAGAAGACTTCTCTTTTTAGCAAGAATAATGCCACTAAGCGACATCAGATCGAGGTTAGACAGGGAATAAAGTAACTCCTCAGGCCGGTGAGAAACTTAATCATTCGTTGACAAGAAAGCCGTCTTTTTGGCTCGAAAGGCTTTCCTCATTTGAAAAGTGGGTTGCAGTTTGAAATAAACTCCTGCACAAGCCATTTAGAATGTTTGAAAGTTGATAAGATTCTGTGCGCCGAGCTTCATTTAAAGGCCCGTGTCATTATTGAATGACATTTCTAGGTCCGTAAATGTTATCGATAAGCAGAAGACATGTCTTGAAAAACTATTTTTGATATTTTCTATTTTCTGTTTTTTTTTTGGTTTTATATTGTTGTAATTTCTTTTTGAGTTGGAATATGTACATATTTACATAGGATACTTGAAGCTAATCTGTTACCCATCCTTATCATCCTGAAGACGTTGGAGTGTCTCTGGCTTCATACTCTTCATGCCAAGCCGCGGGAGAATGATGTTCGAATGTATCTTGGGCAGGGCCTTAGGGGAGACTATATCTACGCCAGTTGAATACTCTGTCCTCTACGAATACACTCAACACTCCTTTTTCCATTGCTTGTGCTCTGATGAATATATGTCGGATGTCGATGTGTTTAGGACCTGTGTACTAGTCGTTGTTGCAGCAGAGAGCTATGGACACTCTCGTTGTCACAAATACAGAGGGATGTGATGGTAAGAAAGCCATTAATCGATAAATTGAGACCTCATCAGGGAAGTTGGGCTCGCAATCCAGACATCGCGATTGTATTCAGCTATGTAGACGAGATGTAGTGCCTATGTTTGCTTCTGATGAACAGACATTACTAACTTATCACCAAGGAAACAGAAGGCTTGCCAGATGTGCTTATTCGTGTGTCCTTGACAACTGCATGATCTGCGTCTGCGTATGCTGAGTTATGTAACATGGCGGTTGTCTTTTGGATACCAAAGACCATTTTTATGGTTCTTTAAAGATACCAAAGAAACGTTTAATGCTTCAAGGTGCTTTTTAGGGGGGTTAGATTGATATCGTAGCACAAATGCACACCGCAAAGACAAGGTCAGTTATCGACTGGCTGTGAGATAATAGGGATCCAATCACTACTGCGTATTGAGTCGGTTCAACAGGGATCCCTGAGAGGTCCTCATCAGTTTTGTTGCTCCACCATGGGAGTGTCAAAGAGGTCACTTTTATGAAGATCAAATTTCTCTTTACAAATTCTCATCTAGCTTTATTTAGATTGATTTATGAAAATGCCTCTAGGATTCTGAGAATTTGTTAAGCCCAAGAAAAAAGATATTTGACTCCCATCATCGGACATTAAATTTAGAGCTCATTTCATTTAGAAAATCGGGTCAGTCCTTGGGATCTAGTCGAGGCAGATTTATATCATCAACATATTATTTGTTCATGCAGAGTGTGTTTGCCTCTGTTTTTCAAATGAAAACAAAGGTTGGAACTGACTACACCCTTGGAGACTCCTTGTGCCAGAAGGAACTCTCGACAAAGTGTTCGATACCACGCCGATAAGTGCCTGCTTTAACTCGTAAAGAGCTTTTTCAGACGGTAGACATGTTGTGACGAATCAGGGTCATTGAAGCCTTAGGTTGGCTAACATTAGACTCTACTTCTTTAACTTGCACATTTAAGAATGCAGTTTTTTTTCACGTCCATTTGATAAAACTGTTAGTTTTTGCTAGCAGCATGGCTAAGAAATATTTTGATAGCTTCATGTCTGGCGACCGGGGCGAATTGGATTTTTCAAAATCAAGACCTTCTTCTTGCGAGATCTTTTCGCTACAAGACACTCGTGCCTTGTTTTTCAACTGTCACCATACTCGTCATGTTTTACTTATAAATCTATTGAGAGCTCAGTAAATCATTGCACAGTCTGAGATTGGTTGGTACTGATTCTCATTACAATCAGTCGATAAATTCTATAGATTTCATCTTGACATGGCTTGAAAAACCAGCAGAGTCTTCAGTAACATCAAATTTAAAGTTTTTCGGTTCGACATTGGACAGTACTGAATTGTAGAAGCACCACAAAGAATTGTTAGCAAGTTTTTCGATTGTGGATAGCCGGTCGAGAAGGGTTCCAATATTTTATCAATAGGCATGTGATGGCGTGTCTCAGGTCCTTTTTTGGAGATGGTTCATCGAGGCTGATTGTTGGTTGGGAATTCAGTTCTCGACGATTACCCTACCTTTTTGTTTATTTAAACCCTAGATGATTATGCTTCAGAGTATATGTCTGGGGCTGAAACATTAACAAATGGTTCTAGGTTCAGCCGTAGCAAATAGGATTTACTTCATATCAAAAGCTCAGCTGTAACACCTTGATGTACTGAAGAGGATTGATGATCCGAAGATGATGGTGAATGACTTCCAGATGGTGCCTCTTGATCGATGGGGATGGATACTGATGGACCGGTAGGGTTGACTGGAGCTTGAGCTGCAGGAGCATGGGGTACCAGACGATCAACCGTGGAAGACGCAAATATTCATACAACATGAGGCTGGACAAAACTCTAGTTCTTTTTTTGGTAGGAGGTACATAAGGAGCTGCAGGAGGAGGATTGGGTACGAGCCCTTAACAGATAAGGTATCAAGCGTCAAAAGGTTAGGCGCGGCGGTTCTGATTAGAGAAGTCAGAAGCGTTTGCCATGTCAGGTCGTCGAATGTAACGTGAATAGTTTCCATGATTTGTCGGGTCGTCTTTGTTGTAGATTCTGTAACCCTTCTATCTGGTGCGTAACCAACAAGAACCAATGTCTGCTTTAGTTTCAATTTGCCAAAGATCTTCGTTGTCGGTTTTTTTTTTTTTTTTGTTGGGTAGCAGATGAGCCCCAAATATATGTAAGAATGAGAGATACGGTTTCTTGTCATTGCACTAGTTCATATGAGGGTTTGTTGTGATGAGTATGTATAAGGATCGGTTTAGGTGTAATAGGCAGTTATGCCACTGCTGCTGCCCTTAAGAAATATATGGGAGCCTTGGAGAATATCTGCATTATTCCGAGCAGCTTTCAAACTAAGGAGTGCGATTCCTTCGTTCAACAACGCCATTCTGCTGAGGAGTTCTCGGAACGGTCTTCTCGTGGGTAATGCCGACGCTTTCATAGTAATCAGTTAAGGCTTTATTCACAAATTCGGTGCCATTATCAGTCCGCACGAACCTGACAGTTTTGTTGAGACCAACTTGAAGTTGTTTTAACAGGTTGATTACAAAAGCAGGAGTCTACTCTGTTGGTTCTCTCTAAAACTTCACCCATGTAATTGGTGTATCATCGACTATTACCAAAATGTATTTCTTCCCATTTATACTCTACACTCTCAGCGGTCCGCATAAATCCATGTGAAGGGTGTGTAAAACTTCCATAATGGTGTTAATCGTCTTGGGTTTGTGGGTAGCTTTCCTGCTCTTTCCAAGTTGGCATGCAGAACACAAATGATCCTTTTCAAACTTCAACCGAGGTAAGCCTCTAACAAAGATCTTTACGAGCAAGATCATTGAGGGTGCCAAAGTTTAAGTGTGATTCAGGCCGGTGTGGCCATAACCAGGATTTGTTTTGGTGGTCTGACATTTAAGCAAATGGGAGAGGACCTTGTATATCTTCAACCAAACATGGTCATGTTTATGTTTCTGTCGACACGACGTCCTTTAATTAGGATCACTACCATATCTAAGTTCTCGGACGAAGCATGTGTGCTTTCTGAAGGCAACTTCAAGATGTCTGGAATTACAAAATTGTACAGAGAGAGAAGAGAATATAGGTGGTCTTAACGTCCAAGTTCCTTTTCTACATAGTATATCCCTGGAAATTACTCACAGTCCCAATTGGAACATAATACCATTAACCCATATTGCACCAATACTGGTCCATTTCCGAATTCGAACAGTCCCCGATAAACTTTTTACGAATTCCTGAGCCTGTGACGCGATCTCCAGTCATTTGTTTTGTGCAGCCTGAGTCCAATCATGAGAACGATTTCTGTTACGAACTGCATTTGAAACAAAGGATAAAAATTGGAGATGTGGATTACAGTGGATCCCAATTTGCAATTGGGGTGTCGGTTGGGTTAGTGCAGCGCAAAAGGGTTTTTATATGCTACAGGGGCATTAGTTTCTGTGGATCAGCTGGCTTTACAGTCACTATTAAGAGCAGTTAGATCTAACTTACGGGGCATTGAGTTCTTCCTAACGAAAGAAGATCTACCAGTGGGCTTCCATTGTTTGTAGGCAATTGACTTAAGTGGAGTATTCATAGTTAAAGACCTCTGATCTCCTAGGTAATAGTTGCAGTGGGTCGCATGGATGACCGATGAGTGGTAAATAATTTTCCTATGAGACTTCCAAACTTGCTTAACTTGCTTAAACCCGCTACACTTTACGTGGCAGAGGATTGCTTCACAAACATCTCATAACGCACAACACATTGATCATGATTAACTTAAATTATGCATTTGTTACTCAATGTTTTGCAAGGAAGTATTAGATATTCGAATTAATTACTGTACACTTATAGCTTTAATGACAACATGATCTGTTGTTTTCATATCGACCTTATTATCATAGAATTGAGCTTCTACTTGTTTCAGCATTTTAGCTGGCAAGGGTTCCATATCTTTCTTTTGTATTGCTCCTAGGCTTTGGGACATGCTAGCTGCCAGATTAGAGGCACCTTTTACTCTTGTAGAGAGAATTCCAGGTTGGCATTAGTCGACATTTCATTTTCTGGGTGCTAACTTTGTTACTGGTGTGATTATGAGTTGTGGTTTTTACATGGTTCGACAAAGTAATACTTTATCCTAAGTGAAAGTGGTAGAGGGCCTTCTATTTATTGCTTAGGGCTAAAGTCTTTAGGATATGTGTCAATTACATATTCTAACTGCTCCTGAGAGTGTTGTGTAACGGCAAAGCCAGATGCATAGAGTGGTTATCAATGGTCTTTCCAGCCTTAACGTCTCTTACTTTTTCATGAAGGGTTTCTACATTTTACTTAAAGGTGTTTTGATATATTGTAGATGCACTTCCTGATTATTTTTGTGTTGAGGAGGATTTGGTTCAACATCTTTTCGATATCTACCAGGAGCAGCACTTTAGGTTTGCTTAATGAGGTATAGTGGACACATTGGGATATTATCTTTAAGTTAGCCTTAAGGATTTTCAATTTCTAGATACAAGAGTTGTTCTGGTTAGTAGTTTGGCACGCTTATTTTATTGAAACATACCAATTCCTTATATATGCTTAACTTTTGTATTTTCTGCCCCAAGAGCGTTCATTGAGATCGTGAAGGGCTCACTGGCTTTGCATGTTAAAAATTTTTGTTCTGAGAAACTAGGGCTTTAAGGTCAAAAAATGGGATCTACATCACTATTTTTTCTTTGTTTAAGCATGAAATTTATCTCATTTCAATTCATGAATTGTATTGCCTCGACTTTGAAATCTGTTCTTAGTTTCTACCGATCAAAACAATGAATCAAATGAAGGAGATCCGAAGACATCACTGGTTTTTGTTTCTCCTAAAACGTTCTTTGAGATTTTGATACTTTAATTTGTTGAAGTGTTCCAACTTCAAGTTTGGCAAATAATGTCTTGTTATCTGTGAAGCCTCGTGTTCTCATTTTGAATCTTGTTCTCAGATTAAATCATCTTTGTTCAGATTCAAGGTCGGCTATACGGTGTTTGAGCAATAGTGAAAGCATCATGCCATGTTCAGAAAATCTAGACCGCATTTAATAAGAATCAGTTGCGTATAATAACACATCTTTGGACATGCATTCAGCAAATTAAGTTCCTCATTTGTGATTTGAGACGGTTTTTCCTTTAAATCCCCACCACTCATTAAATCTATCTCATTCTGGTCCACCTCGGCTTCCAAATTTTCAAAAACGGCTTTCATTGCCCTAACTTCAGTGACCAGAGATTTTTGAACTCCGTCAAAATGTTCTTTGAGTAGATTGAAAAATGGAATTACTTCGGTTAAGTAACACCATTTTGTTTGTTCAAAACCCCTTTCCCCTTCAGTTTGTACGGTTATCGACGGTAAAATATAATTATATCACGATGATCGTTACAAGACCGCGAACGTAATGGTATAGATTAGAAGACCAGCGAATAACCGAAGTCGAAACCCAAAAAACCCAAAAAACCCAAAACTAGTCGAAACTTACTCGCACGGTTTAATCTTCACACATATTTCGCACACTGAATCAAGAAGACATGTTTCACATAATAAACTGAATTTGGGCAGCGTAACGTTGCTATTTGCTTTAATAAAGGTCTTCAAGAGGCAAAACGCAAGATCAAATCACAAAAGCAAAACGCAATTCTTCTTGTTGAGACAAACCGCAACTAATCTTTAGCAAAACGCAACCTGCAAAAGAAACAAAACGCAAGAAGTACTTGTTGGACCACAAGTCGCTATCAAAGTCCTTTTCAAGTCGTACTATCTTGTCCCCTTAATACACAAAACACGGCTTTGAAAATACCAAAACGCAATCAAGAAACACTCAAAACGCAATGAAGAACATGATTAACTAATCCTTTTTAAACCTCAAATAAGCTACAGATAATAAGCCTAAATTCAACGTTTAACATATGTGAAAAATAAGCATTTTGAAAGCACAAGTGCGACAAGATCACTTTTGTGGAAATAGAATATACTCTAACCAACTAGTAATAAAATAAATGATGTAGTATCTGTGTTAAATAATAAGCCCAAAATCATTTGTAGGCCTAGACATAATTAAGCCCAAAATCAAAATAAGCCAAAGAAAATAAGTTTGTAAACTAAACAACTACAAATAAGCTGGGACTTATAAGCTCACACTTGACCACAAGTAGTCTACGCTAAATTAAAAACAAGCACGACTAGAAAGAAAAACTGTTTTGAAAGACTTTGACGCACAAAAAAGAAACACAAAGCAACGCTATACTCAGAGTATATATAGATAGACATAAGCCTAAAACAGCCCATGATAAATTCAAAACACAACTTAAAACGTGATAAAAAAATAGTAGGAATGTGGTAGAGAAATATTGAATCTTTGTGAAATATGAAATGAATCAGTAGAAACGTGGTAACAATTCACCACAAAAATAGGCCCAAAATAAAAGTTTTCAATTAGTACGTGTTTAGAAGCCCATTTAAGAATGAACCACGAAAAGAAAAAAAATACTAAGAATAAGCAATCGGAATAAGCTATATAAGCAATCCGAATAAGCTATGAAAACCACAAAATTATCAAGCTTGTGGATTTGCTGACCCGGCTGAGGATAAATTAGCCATGAATATAGTCTGAGCACTCGGTTCATCATCAACATCTGAATCAAAAGCGTCACATTCATCTGCTTGGAAAATATTGTCCTCACTCAGAGCTAAGTCTTGGACTGGTTGATTATCCACATCTGCATCAAAGGTGTTTTCCTGTTCACCAGCCAGAAAGAGTAGTTCCTCTTCATCCAAAACTGCACCATTCTCTTGGGCTTGCATCAGCAGCATTTTGTCCTTGAAATAATCAGAATTCTATGGACGCTTCGGCTGAGTACAGTTCCTTGCAATATGTCCAACCCCATTACAGTTATAACACTTGACCGGTTTTCCTTGACCTGCATTGGCATTCCCAGCTCTATTCTGTGCCCCCCATTGCCTGCAGCACCATTTCCCCGAGCAACATACCTCTGATTCTGATTCTGATTCTGTCGCCCTTGAACATTCTGAACGACAACCCGACCATCTTGAATGGTTGCTTGATTTCGGGTGTTAGAAGAGGTTCGAAGTTGATTGTTCGTCTGAGGAAGTGTAGCTCTGAATGATTGGGCAAGAAGTGCCATTTGTTTGGTTAGGTTGTCAAGTATTTCATCAGTTTGGGTGTATCCGGAATCAATTTGTGATGTTTCAGGGAATTGTGGATATTGTAGTGATTGAGGGTTTGTTGATGAAGAAGGATATTGATGAGACTGGACATGTGATGATTGGGCATGAGGTTGGACAGTGATCATATCTTCACAGGAGGTGATTCTCTCAATAATCAGTCCGATCTTATTGCAGACATGCTTCATCGTTTTGTTTAAGTACGCATACAGCAGTTACGTGATTTTGGCTCTTTTCAGACCTTTGTTGAAGTTTAACGCCTGTCACAACCTATCTCCATTCAGGTGACATATTGTTCACACGAGAACTTGGAGTTTAGTTGAATTAGCATTGTCATTCTGATAGTTACCTCATGTCGTTGACCACTTGTGAAAGCGAACATAGTACACATTGATATTTTCACCTGGAAGCATCTTAACCACTCAAACCATCGTACAACTGAATACCCTATCGTCCTTTGTGAGTCCAAGAACCAGCCAGAAAGCATTTTGACGTGTCCCAAATTGCCTTTTGCTTCAATGTTGTGATTGATGAGCTTGTAGATAACATTGGGGTAAGTCCTTGTAGATATCTTTGGGTAGTCCTTAAAGCACAATATTGGTGGCACAGACATCTGCATCGTATCGTTTCTTCTTCGTGTCACTGAGATCCTCATATGTACAAGGCCTTTCTGGTCCAAGAAGGACACCTCCTCAGGGATAGTTCTGAGTGCATCCCTTGTAGTTCCAAGCTCAAATGGTCCTTGATCAATCGACTGAAGAATTTACAATCCATTTTCCTTTCCCCTACAGTACAATCAGATTCGTTGTGACCATGATTCATAATCAGTCCTGTCGAGCATAGGAGGGCGGGTATCGAAACCGACCGTTTGAATATCATCCGAATTACTGGACATGGTTGATTACTTTTATTATGATAAAATTTGGATCGGTACAATGATTAGTGATTGTATGTTAAAAGTGATGATTGTTTGTTTGATTAGGTGATATGTTGTTTGATTGTGATTTGGTTTGGTTGAAATAAATTAACGTAATGAAGTTAATGAAACTTAGGCAAAACGCAGTGAAGAAGCCTAGACAAAACGCAGTGAAGAATGAAATTTTGCCAGAGTAACTGTTTATCAAAACGCAATATGGTCTTCAAGCAAAACGCAATGGAGGTCTTGAGCAAAACGCAGTGATGTTGAAGCAAAACGCAATGATGAATGAAATTTTGCCAGAGTAACTTCTTATCAAAACGCAATATGGTCTTCAAGCAAAACGCAATGGAGGTCTTAAGAAAAATGCAGTGATGTTGAAGCAAAACGCAGTGATAGCTTGAAGCAAAACGCAATGAGGTCTTGAAGCAAAACGCAGTGAGGTCTTGAAGCAAAACGCAATGAGGTCTTGAAGCAAAACGCAGTGAGGTCTTCAAGTAGGCAAAACGCAACCTTCAATAACCAAAACGCAGTGACCAAAACGCAACCCCAAATACGACAAAATGCAGTACTGTTGTATGATACAAAACGACAAACGCAGTGTACTATTTGAGGCAAAATGCAACCAAGAATGTATCAGAGAGGCAAAACGCAGTGAAGAGAAATACAAACTTTTTCACCTAAAAACACCTAAAAATCACCCTTTTGAATGTTTTTTCTTGGTTTCTTTTGTACAACTTGATCCTAGAAGGTTATAACAACTATAAAAACACTAATTTTAACATCACAAACGTGAGAATCAAAGAGTGTCAAGAAAAAGATCATAAACCTTCAAGAACCAAACTTTTGATCTAAACTAACCAAGAAAATGCACACACGATCTATCTAATCATCCTATAGGCTCTAATACCAATTGTAGTATATTGGATATCATAACACAAGCCTAGGATTAATGCTTGGCTGAATTATCTAGAGAGAGAAAGTGGGAGTTCTAGAGATAGAAAATCACTTAGTGTGTGTTTGTGATAAAATGAACATCCAACCCTTTCCTATGGCTGGAAAGGGGTATTTATACAAGTGTTTTGGTTCCACTAAATGGGCCATGGAGTGGGCTAACAAGTGGGTAAAGACCTGGCCCAACACCATAAGTCGTACGGTAACTAAAACGATTAAAACTAAGACTACGAGCTAACCTATGCTAGATATAACACGGGGTGATCGAGTCTTTTACATGGATTTTCATAATCCTAACATGTTTAACCATTTATATGTTACATCGAGGTGAAGGTTTTTACTATTGCCAGTTATTATTACTACTGCTAGTGTAAGTTTCTACTGTTCAAGTTCATTTTTCTTAAGGTGCATAATGGAAGGAAATTTGGGTCATTGGAATACTTGGATTGGAAGTGTAATATTGGTTCGTAGTTGTGAAGATCAAAGTTGCATACTTTAGTCTCCTTTTTGATATTGACAAAAAGGGGAAGAAGATTTGATGATTTGCAACTTGTAGATCCTTGGTAGCTTAAGGGGAAGTTTTCATTCGTATATTAACTTCAGGGGAAGTTCGTGCTTATTTGGTTTTGTCATTATCAACTAGGGGAAGATTGTTGGGAATTATATTTGAGTTGATAAGACAAAACAAGAATGAAACTAAAGGACTAAAATCGTCATTCAAGAATTCTACAAGCTGGTTGAGAATTATTGAAGATTTAGTCAAAGATATCAAATATCCAGAAAAGTGTGTTAAGATGTAAACACCAGGAAAAGTGTGTGTGTGTGTCTTGGCGTCAAGTCCTCTAAGTGGACGCCTAGGGTTTGTTTATTTTAGCCTCAAGGATCTATGATTCCTGTTATTAGTTAGAGTAACCGTTCTAGAATTGATCATCTAGAATTGGGGCTATGAAGAACGTTTGGTTATTAATGAAGAACACCTTGTTGAATATCTTTGTTCTTATTCCGCTTTGTTTTTATAACTTATGAACATTGATATTATCCTAGATAAAGGTCTAAACAACCTGAGCTTAAATGATCCAACGATCTATAGGTTTTCACAATATTCTTTTATTCACTTTGTCTCATCAAATCAATAATCCCAACAATCTTCCCCTATTTGATGATGACAAAACAAACAAAATCGTGTATGAACTTCATCATAAAGCCAAAGCTTCCCCGAAGTTAAGATGTAATCATCTCCCTGAATGAAACAAAACTTTCCCTTAATTCAGAGGTCCTTTGTACCATGCCACACCAAGGATCTACAAGTTGTAACCTGTTAATATTTCTTCCCCTTTATGTCATAATCCAATAGGGGACTTATGAATGTAAGCAACTTTGATCTTGACCAATACAAACCAATATCACACTTCTAATCCAAGCCTTCTAACTCCTCAAATTACCCATCGTTAAGTACAATAAGAAAAAATAAACTAGAGTAGTAGAAACTCACACTAGCAGTAGTAATAATGACTAGCAGTAGTAAAAACCTTCACCTTAATGACGCAAGTAAATGGTTAAACATTTTAACAATAAGCTTCCCTGAAACCCATATGTTAACCATTTCTTGAATCTTTAATTCTGTAGGCTCTATGTAATGATTACTGATGAAGAAAACTAAGTATAACGAACTTGATGCTGAAGTAGAACAACCCAAACTTGTGTCTTATGTCTTATACTATCCACGTGACTCCAAACTTATAAATAAATCTGTGAAATATAAGTAGATCACAACCTCTTGACAATTATCCTCATCTTTTATGAGACACCAGACCAAAGTGATAGCAAATGTGAGCATTGAGTACCATAAGTTAGATCACACACCTTTGCTAGATTTTGATAAGTCTTCGTCACATCGTTTCTAAGCACGAATAAAGTTATCTTCAAAGTGTAACGCGCACTTTAAGATATGATAAGAACACGCATCCGAAAAACTCCACTTCAACTTCAAATAGGTGATAAACAACCTTCTTCGTAATCAATTAATCCAAGAAAATACGAGCCTTTAAACGTTTAAGAACATTTAAAATCATAACCTGTTATCTTCTCCTTAAACAAAGCATTCTGTTCTATCCGAGATCCAAACCATGTGTGTGACACAACTAGCAGTTGAAACTACTTCAATAGCAGTATTAACTTTAGACCACAATGCTAGCAGTACAAACTCTTGTTATATCGAATTAGGGTTGCTGAAAAACCCTAATATCACCATATTCGACATGATAACCAAGACATAAAGTAGCTTATAATGATGCTTCTTTGGTAAAAGAACAAGTATCTGTGAGACACTAAAAAGATTGAATTTTAACTCATTGACAAAGTATATATCTTTAAAATCAAGATTATCAGTCTTAAGAGTTCCTTTACCAATAATTTTACCACCATATGCACATCCTCCAAATGCAACATAACCTCCATCAAACAGCTTGAAATCAGAAAGATAAGCTATGTTACCAGTCATGTGCCTTGAGCATCCACTGTCAACAAATCCTTTATCATCATGTCGTGGCTTGCCTTGCATAAAAGAATAAGGAAATTAGATTATTTTGAGGACCCAAGCCATTACTGACTTGGATCTGCCTCGTGCATCAATGTAGTTGTGTCTTTTAAAAGCAAGTGATGCACCATTAGATTTGGTAGGTCTCCAAACCTAATATGCTGAGGACTTTACAGCATTAACCCTTTTTACCCTAACAACATTAACTTGTCCTGTATATGACCTAGCAATATTAACTGCATTATTTCTCCTAGTATAATAGTGTCTCTTTGCTTCATGTACAGATCTTCTAGTTAATGTTGTTTGCTTATAAAAAGGCCTCTTAGCTGTTGATTGTGCTTGTTTTGAAAAATGTGTCTTTTATTTAGCACTATGAACTGCTGTTTTGGGGTGAGCAGTATTAACTGGCCTAACAGTATTAAGTGAGGTAAGGCCAGTTTTCAACAAAACTGCTTTTGGAGACATATTCCTGGGTACATTCGGGTGTGTGTTTTTGGCATCCTCCCTATTGTAGTTATTTCTAGATACTATGTCTCTTCTTTGATGATTATGACAATTAATCTGCAAATGATTAAAACTTCCACAGACATAGAATGCTTTGTTATACATTACAAAGTTACTTCCTAGTTGTTGGGACTTCAGATTATTCCAATTTCTTTGGTTTCCCCTAGGAACTTTTGATCTGTACATCTCAGCATACCTAACTGTTTTCCTAACTGGTTTTTCTTGTTGTTTTGGTCTAACAACATCAACTTTAGGAATAGTAGGAACAACAGTTTTCTTTTCTACCACAACAGGAGACTCAACTTCATCCTCATTTTCAGAAACCCATTCTTCAATCAAAGGAGCATCAGAATTTTTCTTAGTTTCATTTGAAGAATTTTCACAAACACTTTTATTGGCCCTTAATCCATAGCCTTCAAACTCAGGTTGTTGAAACTCCTCAAGACCAGAGCTCGACAAATCAATAGTAGGGGGTGCAAATAAGCCTGTATGAGGAGGTGGTACAACATTGTAGCTTATAAACCCCACACCCTTTCTACTGTTGTCAGCTATTTGACTCCCTAATAATTGGTCTAGACTCTTTGAAGCATTTTCAAATTTTTCAATTTTAAGTTGATAGCTTTCCTTTTCTCGCTTAAGCTTTTCCTACTGACTTCTCTGCTCATTAATTTTTGAGTCTCTAATTGAGACATCTCTTTTTAGAACATCAACTTTCTCACAAAAAACAACCTCATTCTTTTTGAAAAAGATAAGTCGCTCTTCTACAGATGCTAACCCTCTTTTATAATTAGCTAAATCAGACTGAGATTTGTTAAGCTCTGTTCTTAAATCATCATATTGCTTTTTAAGAGTTTCATTGTTTTTCAGACAGGTTTTTGAACAGGTTTTTACCTCAGGGTCTGACGAAGCCATAGGAGAATTCTCTTCCTTGTGAGTAAATGATTATTCTTGTTACATGGAGGATGACGAGATGCATGTGGAAGCTAAAGTTGATGGGAAAGAAGAACATAGTACTAATCCTGATAATAGTACTGCTGGTGAAGCAGTTACTACTACTAGTGTTGATGATAGTGTTATTCCTACAACTATTGAAGAAATCACTTTGGCTCAGACACTAATACAGATTAAAGCAGCTAAGCCTAAACTTGTTACTACTGCTGCTACAACAACAACAACTACAAGACCCAAGGATAGAGGGGTGGTTGTAGAAGAGCCAAGTGAGTTCAGAGTTCCATAAGAGACACAACCTTCAAGTTCTAGAGATAAAAGAAAAGGTATTATGATTGAGCCTGAAGTTCCTTTAAAAAGAAAATATCAAATTGCTCTTAATGAACAAATTGCAAGAGATATTCAAGCTAAGTTGGATGCTGAGTTGATAGAAGAGCAAAAGCTAGCAAAAAAACAAGAAGAAGAAGCCAACATAGCATTGATTGAGTCATGGGAAAATACATAAGCTATTATGGAGGCTGATAGATTGTTGGCTGAGAGACTCCAATCAAAGGAAAGAGAGGAGTTGCAGATGAGGAAAAAGCAAAATTATTTATGGAACTGATGGAGAAAAGAAGAAAACATTTTGCTGCACTCAGAGCACAAGAAAAGAGAAACAGACCTCCTACCAAAGCACAGAAAAGAACTCAAATGTCTACTTATCTTAAGCACATGGGTGGATACACGTACAAACAGCTAAAAGGAAAAACTTTTGATGAAATTCAAAAGTTGTTTGATAAGGAAATTAAGAGGGTAAATACCTTTGTGGCTATGGGTTCTAAGGTTCAGGAAAGAAAAGATAACAAAGAAGAAGGTAAGTTTTCTTGGTAGCTGTATTACCTCCAAATCTTGTTTCAATGGCAGCAAACATAGATTTAGCATCTGGATACTGATTGAATGTTAGTTGATGTTCATTTGGAAGTGCCATGAGTAATAAACCCCTAGCTTTGACATCATTCTTTGTATTTGTCTTCTCTTCTGCAGTTGCACGTATAGACATATTTGTAACTGTTATGCCATTCTCCTGAGTTGTTTGAGGTAGTGAGACCCATGAATCACCATTTTCTATCACCTTCTAGAGTGCATAGTCTTGGATCTGGAAGTACTGCTTAATCCTAATAACCCACATCTCATACTCACCCAATTTGAGTATGGGAAGCTTTGCAGTAGGAGCACTATTTGTCGATTCAAGCTCCATGTCTTCTAGATCAAAGTTTCTCAAAGCAAATTTGTCCTCAAGGATTTTTAGTAATTTTCTTTATACTTATATATTATACGTATATTATATATTGATTTTCAACGATCAAGGTGCAAGGGGAAACTTTGATAATGGTGCAAGAGTATCATGAGATGACGATACGGGTCTCTGCTCAGCAGACTCAGACTCACCGTTCGCCTCCGTGTCATCAGAACACAAAAAGGGTGAAACCAATAGCAAATCTGGTGCGGGAGGTAAAGAATCCTCCTATGGATCAAAATCAGAAGAAGGTGAATAATCCACTAAATCAAGTACCCCGGAAGGTGAGACGACTGAAACTGTCCCCACCTCCGATGCAACTATAGGGTCAGTTGGAACAATAGGAACCTCAGGGATAGTAGGGATAATAGTAGGAATAGCACCAAAGAGAATCACTCGTGGGGCATGAGAACCCACACTCTCCTCAGATGTATCAGACAAAATAGAAATAACAAGAGCAACCATGACCTGCACAAGCACAAGTTTATATAAATCCTCTTTATATGAAACCATGCACGTGCAAGCAAAGCCAAGAAATAAGTACGATGCGAAATATGATATGGCAAAATGATGAATAACATAATTATGGAAATATGATATATATAATTAGTACTTATATATATTAAACGCTATTATTATAAGATATATATGTAAGCATGCAAGGCACGTAGGATCACATACTGTTTATAGACCAGACCTAGATATACTACCTGGTTCTCTATAACCTGGCTCTGATACCAATCTGTCACACTCCCAAACGGGGCCTGGACGGAATACACGTGTTCGGGGGCGTGACGTCATAATATACATCACACAAGATACAAAGAACGACCTCTAAGGGTACGTTTGAAAATCCAACATCGTTGCATTAATTAAAATAGTTAAAGTTTGACATAAGTTTAGAGATAATATGCGGAAGCGAATAAAAGTTTTAGAAATTGACAACGATGTTTAAACAGTAGATAATAGCGTTTCTTGAAAATCGGCCCAATGCATAGCGACACCAAATAGCAAGCAAAGACATCCACAACTAAGCACCTGAGAAAAACATGCTAAAACGGTCAACATAAAGTTGAGTGAATTCATAGGTTTGAATTTAATATTAAAAGTGGACCACAAGTTCACAGTACGCACGTGACAGTTATAACAGATACAACTTCACATAAAAAGAATGTATTTACTGTTGCACTAAGCTCATGACACCGAAGCTCAATTTAAAAGGAAGCATTTTATATGCCAAATAGTATTCCACGCCCTAGAGGTATCTGACCAAGATCACCTATTGACATTCCGACATGGTATATATCCGTTTGTTCGGGACCTCCGAATCTAGTAAGCGCTACTTACCCGGATAGGGATAATTACTCCCAATAGATCTATTTACAACATTCGCGCTCACGTTTTTAACCATGTATGTGTTCGGTCAAGCAATTAACTGGTTCAGATAGTTCGGCATAAGTGGGCTTATTCGTACTTAGGCAAAACGTTAATCAGAAAAAAGGCAAACGTTAAAGTTACTTGTTTCCATTAGTTCAAAAACAAGAATGTTTCTCACCCCAAAACTGTAAAGTAAAACGTAGTTAAACGTGGGGCTATGAATTCAACTAGCAAAATGAGCAAATGATATAAAATCGCATGTAAAATTGATGCGTAAAGAAATTCTGTACGGCTAGAATTTACGTTACAGTCTTAGAAAACCCGCAAAGTATGGAATTACACAATATGTTCATCACCAAAATACATCCATGTGTGTTTGCCTTAGTTTGATTATCAAATCATGACAATATAAAATCATATCGTTTTTCGTTAAGTTTCGGCGTTTAACCCAAAAATTACTATTTTTAGAAAGATTTTATTTTAGGAAAGTTTTTAGTTTCAAAACGTTTATACCGTCCCCTATATTTATATAGTTTCCATATTTTCAAAACGCACTAACGAGCCTTAATCGCTTAACTTCTATGTCTGTTTCGCTAAATTTTTACCAAACTTACTATTTTTAGTAACTTTCTCGCTTTTCCTAAAATATGTTAACGACGTATTTAAATGATACTAATCAATAGGTATTTGTTACTATATGTTTCGCTAGTGTTTAGAAAGTCCAAAAATGTCCGAAAGTGTCCGAAAACTCATTTTACTATACATCAGCACACTATTCATCCGGTTTTGTCAAAAAATGTTTCAAGTTTCATTTGGCTATAACTTGATCGTTTTAAATCTAATTTTAATGTGCGATATATGGAAAACTATCTACTCGAAACGAGCTCTCCAAAAACTACTTTTACGCCTAATGAAAACTTTTTTAGGTCGACCAAAACCTCAAAACAAATTTGGGACAGCAAACACTTTTTGTCAAAAACGCAACCAAAATCCACCCAAACTTCACAATAGTGCCTAATCTAGCCTAATCTACCATTCACGCAATTCTAATCCATACACAAAACCACCCTAAAAATCTAACCTAATCCTCTTCATTTTATTGTTGCGTCTCTTTGATCATCACACTCTCATCTCGCCAAGAACATAGTATTTAACTAGTGAAATAAATGGAACATCATTATTTATAAAATCTTGTTTTATAATCTTTTAAAAAAATTGAAACACAACATATGGATGTATGGATCTTAAACATATAAGAAGAACATAAGGAAAACCACAAAGAAAGATTCAAGATACTTACAAGAATGAAGAACAAGTAGTGAAATCACAAGATCTATACCCCAAAATAATAGATCTATAAAACCAACTAATAAAAAATGAAACCCTAACTTAGATCTTGAAGAAAAACCCTTGAATCAAAGAACCATATACCTTGAACACCTTGGTAACCTTAGAAAGTACAATTGGAATGAGTGGATCTTGAATTAGGTGAATCAAAATATGGAAAAGTATTTGTGTGTGTATGTATGTCTGTGGCCAAGAAGGAAGAGGAAAGAGAGAGGAAAATTTTGTTGAGTTGGCTTGTTGAAAAATGATTATGGAAACCCTAAGTGGATAGTATTCAATGTATTTATAGGCCAAGGGGGAAAGTTTAGGGTTTATGTTTTCTGTTAGATCCAAGTGACCAAACACACACACAAGGTGTGTGTCCCATGTTCGGCCGAACTAGCACAATGGGACCATTTTGGGTTCAAAAAATTTTGTATCATTGTTCCTATTATTGTGATATGTTAGTCTTGTAGTTGTCAAATGAAGTCAAGGTGTGTAAGTATCACATGCTTGGTCTACTTTCGAGAATAATGTAGATGGAGATGACACTCTCATGTGTTCTACTATCCATCACAGCATGGGAAAATTCAAATAAGATGCTCTTGATTTAATTTCAAGACTCATGGTGCATTTGGTTTTGGTTTAGGCGTCCATATGTATAGGGGGAGGGATATGAAAGAAATTTTTCACTTAAGAATATGAGATGAATGATAACTAAAGTTTACACGAAAAGATTTCGAGTTTTTGGGGTTCTGTTAGGTCAAAAATGCGAAAAACGCAATTTAAACGTTAAAGCGTTAAAATAAATATCAGGAGTGATCGTAAACTACGAAATACTTAGAAAAGATAAAATAACTCATATAATATCTAAACTAATAAATATCCGATGCCGGAATGCGTCCGATGACGTTTTTCAGATTTACGTGGGTTTACTTCCCGGTAAACTGCCAGATTCAAACGTAACGTACAAAAGTAAAAAATAATTGTCGAAAAAGTTTAAAATATTGACCTGAAATTCTCGGGGTTATTTGATGTATAAGCTTTCTCTGTCTGTGACATTCTTCCCATGTTGTTATGAGAAGCTTTGTCTCATAATCTTCTAAGACGTTGTAGACGAAGGATTTTCAAAAAGGTGAGGGTACTTTTTCTTCATTTGTTCCTCGCGCTCCCAAGTAAACTCGGGTCCTCGTCTCGAATTCCAATGAACATTCACAATTGGAATGCGGCTTTGCTTTAACCGTTTAACTTCTCGGTACATAATTTCAATTGGTTCCTCAATGAAATTAAGCTTGTCATCAATCTAGATTTCTTTCAACGAAATAGGGTGGGCCTAGGGGGTTTTCTTTTTTTCGTGTCTACGAAAACACTTCTTCAGATGTGGAAACATGTGAAATAGTACTATGAACTCGGCTTAACTGCCTGTGGGTGTTCGAGTCAAGTCGATTAAACAAGGTTTTCCCTTCTTTAGCGATAATCTTGAAAGGTCCTATATAACGAGGGTTCAGCTTCCCCCGTTTGCCGAAACGTATCACCCCTTTCCATGGCGACACTTTCAACATGACCTTGTCCTCAACCTCAAATTCTAATGGCTTATGCCTCCTATCAGCGTAGCTCTTCTATCTATCTCATGCGGCATCAATTCGATTTTTTGATCTGAATGATTTTCTTAGTTGTTTCATGAACAATTTCCGGACCAGTTTAAGTTCTTGAAGCGTCTCCAGCTCTTAGCCCAAGAATAGGCGTGATCGACAATTTTTGGCCGTTTGAGCATCTGAGAGCTTCTCAAGGTAGCTGACTGTTGCTACTAGTTTGTGCGGTATCTGTTGTTGTAAAGTAAACTCACCAAAAGATAGGTGTCCTATCCCAACCTTTCCCAAATCCATACCCAATAGCACGCAACATGTCCTCTAAAGTTGGATGGTTTCTTTCACTTTTTGGACCATCAGGGCGAGTAGGGATGGTAAGCCGTACTCATATCCAATTGAGTACATAGGGCTTTGTTCAGTTATCTCTAGAAATAAGATGCAAATTTACTGTCCCGATCAGAAATGATCAAAACCGGCACTCCATGCCTCGAGACTACTTCCTTCAAGTATTGTCTCATCAACTTCTCCATTTGAAGTCGGTTCCTGCATTGGTAAGAAATGAGTGATTCATTTTGTGTGACCTCGGTGGGTCAAAACAATTTCCAAAGTGTATCTTGACAGTTGCTGGGTTTTTTGGTAAGTTAGTGACGAAAATCCATTGTAATGTTCTCCCATTTCCATACTGGGATCACATGCTGAACTAACAAACGGGATGGTTTTTGGCATTCGGCCTTGACTTTGGCACAGGTCAAACACTTGCTGACGTAAGTGGCAATCTCGGCTTTCATATTCGGCCACCAATACAGTTTCTTTAAATCCTGATACATCTTGTTCGATCCAGGATGTATTGAATATTTTGACTTATGCGACTCATGCATAATCAGTTCCCTTAAATTACCTCGACAAGGTATCCAACTTCTCCTATTTAAGCACAACGTTCCATCAGTACGCGGCTCTAAGCTACTTTAATCTTACCATTAGATCTTCGGCTTCCATTATTCTCCTATTTTTCTCGCCTCAACCTGAGCGTCTAAAATCTGCACAGGGAGGTTCAGACTAATCGTCATAACCAAAGCTCGAACTCGTAGTGGCTTGATCCGTTCCTTTCGGCTCAAGGCATTCGCCACCATGTTCGCCTTCCCCGGATGATAACGTATCTCGCAGTCGTAATCACTCAGCACCTATCTACGTTGTCTCATGTTCAACTCTTTCTGATCTAGAATATGTTGCAAACTCTTGTGATTAGTGAACACAACGCACTTCGTACCGTACAGGTAATGTCTCTACATCTTAAGAGCAAACACTACCGCTCCCAGTTCTAAGTCGTGTGTGGTGTAATTTTTTCTCGTGAATCTTGAGTGGACGTGATATTGTGCGGTTAAGCTATGACTGTTCTCCTTTTTTGCATAGAAAGAACCTGCGCGCCCAACCCTTTACGGGAAGCATTACAGTAAACCACGAAGTTTTCAATACCTTCGGGCAAAGATAAGATCGGTGCACTACACAACTTTTCCTTCAACAGTTGGAATGCAGCTTCTGCCTTTTCGGTCCAATCGAACTTCACATTCTTTTGAAGTAACACTTAATCATGTGTTTTTGCCAATTTCGAGAAACCTTTTATAAATCGTCGCTAATAGCAGGCAAGTTCTAAAAATTGACGAATTTATGTCAGAGTCTTGGCCGATGCCCAATCCTTGATGGACTCAATCTTAGTTGGGTCCATAGAGGAATGCCTTCACTATCAATCACGTAACCAAGAAATTGTACCCTTGACAGCCAAAAGTCGCACTTTGAAAACTTGGCGTACAATTCCTCCTTCTTAAGTAACTCCAAAATTAACTTAAGGTGTTCTGCATGCTCCTCCTCGCTCTTGGAGTAGATCAAGATGTCCCTAATAAAAACAATCACGAATTTATCTAAGTACGGTTTGCACACCCGATTCATCAAGTTTATGAATACTGCTGGTGCATTAGTCAATCCAAAAGGCATTACTTGGAACTCATAGTGACCATAGCGAGTCCTAAACACCGTCTTTGGAATGTCCTCGTCACGAACTCTGAGTTGGTGATAACCAGACCTCAAGTCGATCTTCGAGTAGACAATTGGATCTTGCAACTTTATCATGTATAAAGTATCATCGATTCTGAGAAGTGGATATCGTGTCTTTCGCCATCAAATTGTGCTTAGCGGGTAGTCGTATGACACATCCGGAAAGATCCGTCTTTCTTTTTGACAAACAAGACTGGGGCTCCCTAGGGTGAGGAACTCGGTCGTATGAATCCTTTGTCAGAAAGTTCTTGTAGTTGAGTAGACAATTCTTGCAGTTTTGACGATGTTAATCTATACGGAGCTCGTGCCACAGGTTTGCTTATAGCACCAGGTGACTAAGTCGCAATTTGAAATTCAACTTGTGCGTGGTGGTAATTAGGTAGAGTCCTCTGGAATGGACCTCCCGAATAAGGTCCCATACAGTCGGCACGTCCCGTCGCCTTCTCCTCCGACTTGCCTATCAGTTTCCCTCTCTTCGTTTCGTTGTGCCAAAATAGTTGGCATCCTTTCTCTATAATTCTGAGGTTTAGTGCTACGATATAATGCCTCAAAACTTTGACTTCTTTCTTCTACCGCCTCCATCACCTTTCGGATATCAAAAACTTCTATTTCCATAGGGAATCCGCACGACCTTCTCATCACAAACGATCACCGCATGATGGTTCGCTAACCAATCCATGCCGATGATGGCGTCAAAGCTTCCAAGTTCTACCGGCATTAGGTCAATATTTAATGGGTGACCTAATAATCCTAACGTACAACCTCTAAGCATGGTATTGGTTTCAGAAATTCTTCCATTGGCTAATTCGACAACATAGCTAACGTCTAAAGTATCGGGGGTTATATCAAGCAAAGTATTAAAAGTAGCCGACACGAAACTTCTATTGGCACCCGAATCGAATAATATGAAAGCATAATGATTGTTGAGAAGAAACGTACCCTTGACAACATTTGAATCGGGGTTAGCGTCTCCTTCACCTAGCACATATGCTTTCCCTCTTGCTTCACCAACTCCATTCTTGTTTCCAGCTTTGTTTCCACGGTTTTGATCCTTCAACTTTGGGCAATCACTTCTGAAGTGTCCTTGTCTTCCACACTCGAAACAAGTTACGACCCTCTGATTCACTACTTGACCCCTCTGAGTAGAAGTAGTAGAGATTGTGACCTTACAATCCCGGGTCAAATGCCGAACCTTGTTACACTTCCCACATCTCACTGTGCGGGTCCTTCATGGTGTGGAGCTTTACACTTGTATACAGAAAGGCAAACGGTCCCATTTATATGGTTTCTTATCATTGTTGCCAGCCGTTACTAGTCTCTTGCTCATTCTGACCTCCAGCATTTGGTCTTTTTGAATGTCTCTCTCTTTTCTTAGTTGATGACCACAGTTGTCTCTCTGATTGAACCTTCCAATCTTTTTTTGTTTCAGCACTTTTTTCACTGCATAACCTTCTACTTGTGGTCCATTTAAGTTTGTTGGCCTAATCTCGAACAGCATCTTGGCGTCTGTGGGCTCTGCAGCAATTACTTACCTAGAATATTATCCGGGAGGACCCCTCCAATATACCTTCAGCTCCTGGTCAGTATTCCTCATGGAAACACATTTTGGTGCACAATTTGTAGGTCTTATAGAACTGGTTCTCAAAGCCTTTAAAACGATCTTATAGTCCTTATTGAATAAATCCAAAGTTACTATGGAGACAGATAATATGAATACCAAATAATGAGCGGAATACTCAATATCTATACCAAGAGAACACAAAAAGAACAAAATATCAAACTTGTATTACTTATTACTATTTGATTGTGAATACTCAATCAACTCATATGTTTACAATACTATTCTATGTTCCTTTATAGACTTTAAGGAGAACCCTAACGCGTGTTAAGAGATATGCTTATCTTTTCCTAGTATTAACGCTTAATTTGATAGTCTATTACTATAATTACAAACAGACTTAACTATTGGTCAAACTAGTATTATCTTAATATTCTTTCCTCTTTCTTAAGACTTCTTAAGTTAATGCTGGCAGACTTAACTTGCTCTACCAGACTTAACTTCTATACTAACAGTACTAACTCTTTCTATCAGTACTAACTATAACTAACAGACTTAACTTTAATACTAACAGTATTAAGTCTGTTTACAATATTTTCCTAACAATCCTCCCCTAACTTGATCTTCATTCATGAACTTCAAGTTGCTTTGTACTTTGGCTTCACTTTGGGCTTTAGAGGATTGTCTTGAATCTCTGTCTTCAAAATAATCAATCTTTAACTCTTCAAATCTTGACAGCAACTAGTCTTCATAGCACTCCAATCTTGACTGCAACAAAAATATAGTTTTTGGCAAACTACCAGCCATAAACGGATTTGTTGTGTCTTTACCATGAGCCGTTTGCTATGGACTAGTCAATGTTTAGGTTCGTAAGACCATGGTACATGGATAACCATATGATTTTGAGCAAATCATCAGCTATTAACGGATTTGATAACTCTTTACCAGCTAGCCGTTTGCTCTGGAGTAGCCATGCTTCAGTATAAATACTATGGTGCATTGAATACCATACAATTTTTGGTAAATTGTCAACCATCTAATATGGATTTGCAAGTCTTTACCATAAGCCATAATCTTATGGACTAGTTATGGTTTTTCCACAGCCTTTACCACAAGCCATAAACTTGTGGGCTAGCCAACTCTTCACTTTAACAGATATGGTGAGTTGAAAACCATACAACTTATTTGCAAGTTGTCAACCATAGAACGGATTTGAGAAGTCTTTACCAAGAGCCGTTTGCTCTTGGACTAGCCAGTCCTTATGTTGGTTAGACATGGTGAACTGATAACCATTTGTTGTGTTAGTGCATAGCACCTTCACCAAGTGTTATCCTTCTCAACTTCTATCCTAGGCTTTCAACCCTACACATTTCATTACTTTCTAATGCCTGCTTGTTTTTCCATCATTTTCAACAATCTATAGCAATCTTCATTCATCTTTCCATCCAAAAGCTTCATTTTCAACATTGTTTTACATACCTCAGCAGAAAGTGGATATTTTCTATCAGACAACAAGTAAACATCCATAGATTCTAAGTTCAAACAATGTACCCTACTAGTATCATAGTATCTCCAACTTACAATCTTTTGTTGTTCTATCTCACTCCATATAGAATCTGTGCTTAGAGGTTCTTCAAACATAATTCTTAAACATTTCCAGAATCCCTTCTCTAACTTATCCTCAGGCCCATCCAACCCATATCTATTCATAACTATCCTGTACAACTCAATAAGGTCATCCCTAGATATAGATTTTAACATAGCTCCAAAATTAATGTATACTATATCTGTTCCATCTTCTCTAACAATTTGGTATACTCCTTTTTCTCCTTGTTTAATAATCTTATAAGTAGCTACACTAGGTGTTTTCATGGCTACAGGAACAGGATTCAAAGGAGTTTCAGTACCTGTGTTAGTCTCTTCTTGCTCATCAACCTTATCTGAATCTTCAGAGACATTCTTATCCACACTTGTATGCATACCTTTCCTAGCTATCTGTTTTCTTCTCTTTCCAGACTTCTTTGTTGGTTCATCATCTTTTGCTTCATCATCTTTATCTTCTTTCAGTCTCTTTGGAGTCTTTGTTTGAAGCTCTTCACCAAATCTTTTCAAGCTAGCTTTAGTGGCTTCAAAACTTATTGGAGCAAAGGACTCAATCTGTTTTACAAGCTTGTCAAACTCTTCCTTGACTTCTTCAAAGCTCAATTTCTTCAGCTGAGTTATCTTCCATGTCCCTTGATTCTTTAAGTAGTTCATCATGTAAGTCTTCAGCTGTGATTGGGTCATGGGCTTGTTCCTTTTAGCTTTGGCTCTTTCTTCAGCAAAAAACTTCTTTCTTTGATTCACAAGATCCACCATTTTCTTAGCAAAATCTTCTCCTTGAAGTTCACTTCCAAGCATGCTCTTTGACAACTCTGCATTAGCTTCAAGTTTTGCTCTAATCAAATCCCAATCTTCATTTGTATAATGCTGAGCCTCAAATTGTACTTGAGCTTTTCTTTTCTTCTGTTGCTCAGTCAACTCTTCTTCTTCTGCAATCCTTTGTGCTAGAAGAGCATCCAAATGTATTTGCTTAGCCTCCTCTTCTTTTTGTAAGGAATCCAATCTTATTGCTTCTGCAAGGCTAGCTTCTTCTTGTAAAATTTGTTCCTTTGACTTCTTTGGAGTTTCTTCACTCAGCATAGGAGCTTTCCCTTCTCTTTGTCCTTTATCTTCACCAGCAGTACTATCTTGCTCAATAACAGTATTAAGTTTAATACTGCCAGTATTAACTTTACTAGCAGTATTAACTTCCTCACCAGCAGCATTAATCTCACCAGCAGTATTAATCTCACCAGTAGTATTGACCTTTTCAGCACCAGCATCATCTTCTTGAAAGTCCAAGCTTGAGACTACTTTCTTACCTTTAGTCTCTTTTCTTCTCTTGTATCTCCTTCCTTTGTCAATGGACCTTGACTTTAAAGAGGCAACCTTTGAGAGAGTTTTGGCTGCTTCAAGAGTGTTTGGGCTTATATCTTCCACTTGTTCCTCCCCTGAAGCATGTACCTTTGTTGTAGGAGGAGTAACTAGTCCTTGTATTGAAGAATCTTGAGGATCATTTTGACTTTTCCTCCTTGACTCAGATGTCTTCATCCTCTGAATCTGTCAAAACCAAATTCCTCCTTTTGAGAAACCCTTCCAACTTCTTCACCTTCTTGACTAGCTTCACTATTGCATTCCCCATGGTTAGCTTGGTTTGTTTGAGATCCAATTCCAGGCTATCAATTTTTGAAAGCAACTTGGGAACAGTGTGAAGCAAATCATCCATAGGCATGCGACTTGGAGCCTGTTCTTGTGAGGGTGAGAAGTGATGGTGGACAGGAGATTGCTCCTCATAGATGTACTCATCTGTGGTAGGTTCAGTCTCAGGTGGTGGTAGTGGTGGTGGTGATGTATGGTGTTGGAATAGGTTTGGTTTTGGTGATGGAATAGGTGGAGGTGGAATGGTAACAGTTGGAATAGGTGGTAGTGTTGGTGATGGAAATAGGTGGAGTGGAGATGTAATGATTAGGGAATGTTGGTGTTGTTGGGATTGGTGAGATTGACCTGAGCACATGTAATTGTCCCTGCATTAGGTAGTAGCAACAAGCAACAATAGAAGGCAATAAAGGTCTTGGTGCCACCTTGAAAACCCGTTTCACCATATTCCCAAATATCTTTTTTTGACAGCTCACAGCTAGATAAGGGTGTTTTTTTTCTGTTTGAAATATTCAAAATCATTTGCAGAAAACTGGGTAACATCAAAAACTTTCTTGTTCATTTTTCAAATTGGCCACCATACCATCAAAAATGAGTTTTTGAAATTATAAACTCAACCAGTGGATAGACAATCAAAGCAGTACATATTGCTACAAATTATCCCATCCACCACTTTTTAGAGCTTATACATTGTAAATAGATGTGGACTAAGTATCGCCATTGGGGTGTAAAGAAACTTTTTTTCCAAAAGTAAAAATGTTCCATCAGTATGATACCCATTTGCCCCATACCCTCAAAAAGGTCATCATTAGGCAACATTGTAATTCCTGTGGCGTCATCTAATTGAAGTGAATCCCTAATTGACGCCTCAGAGATTGTGTACCTTATGGTATCAATTGTTGCATTAATTTCTAGAGACCCATCAGCTTTAGTATATGCGATAGCACTCTGCCAAAATTGTTTCACAAGGGAATCATAGATAGTTGGATTAGCAGTTAAAGCATACCTGAGGTTGGAACCTCGAAGAAAATCCACTATCTCAGCAAACCCTGCACTTTCGTTAGGCTTGCGCAAAAACCCCACTTGATTGTGTTTGTCACAATATTTTAATTGAGCCATTGGACAACCGTATTAAGTACTTAGGTTTTGTTGTGAATGAAATTGTAGATGCTGGTAGCAGAACGCTTGACTATTTTCGTTAGAGAGGAAATTTTTACTTTGCAAAAGAAAAGGAGATAGCAATAAAAGAAAAGTATGAAAGAGAAATCAAACTTTATCTATATAAGCAAACTCTGTTGGACAACAAATTGCGCCGTAAAAATCTCTAACGGTTACATTTAAACAGTAATTAAGCAGAAAAAGTCAAATTTCCCGCAACCAGCATTAACAAGAACCTACCAGTATTAACAATTTACACTACCAGACTTAATTTTGGTCAAACAGAATTAATTAAGAGTCAACCCGAATTAACTCTATTTCAACCAGAATTAAGTGTGTATGAAAAAATGGTCAATTGTTAAAACCTTGGCACGCCTCCCTTTCATTCATGCTATGCCTGCAAACGTAGTCTAAAACAAAGAAAAACAGATTGCAGAAATTGTATAAACAGAATTAATGAAAATTTAACTACCCGAATTAACTCTACTTAACTACCAGTATTAAACGAATAAACTTACCAGATTACAAGAAAATTACCTACCCGAATATACCCTATACAACTAACTACCAGTATTAATAGAATATAACTACCAGGATTAAAAATAAAAAAAACTAACAAAATTAAGATTACTTAGCTACCATAATTAACAAACTATACAACTAAGCCTCCCCTTAAATGTTGCTATGGGTTGATCATACCAATGCTAACCACCAAGTAATTAAACCGTGGTCCATCAAATGGTTTGGTCAACAAGTCAGCTACATTTAAGTCTGTGTGAATTTTCTCCACACACTTATGTGCATCTTCTCATAACATCTCTGATGAGAGTGGGACGAATCTCAATGTTGTTTGTCTAGAATGATAGACAGGGTTCTTCACAATGGCAGATTTGCTTTCATACAATGTGGATTTTGGTATTCATGAAGTGAAACCATTAGTCCAACAAATGATTTTGAACCCACAACACGTGTCCCCAACAATTTGCAGCAGCTACATATACCAGCTTCAGTATTGAAGTGGCTACAATATCTTTCTTACATTGCAGAGATAAGTCTTTTGACCAAAAATAACAACCACCTGTTTGTTGATTTCCTGTCAGGTTAGAACCACCATATCACTATCAGAAAATGTTTCCAATCAAGGGGTGATTCCCCTAGATACCATCCAACCAAGTTTGGCTTGCCCTTGAATACTTGAAGATCCATCTTGACAGCAATGAGATGAGAAGTCTTTGGAGTATACCTGAAAACGTGAACATAAACACATACTTGCATACATAATATCAGGTCCTAGAAGCAGTAAGTACATGAGAACCATCATAATTCTGTAACAAGTGTAACACTACATCAAAAGCTACCTCATCCTTTGTCAAAGGTAACTTGGTCTCCATGGGAGTGATGCAACTTTGACATTCACAAGATCAAATTTTCTTGAGTATCTCAGCTACTTACTTTCTTGAATATAATGAAGAGCCTCCCTTTGTTCGCTTGACTGTAGACCTAAGAAAAAGTAAGTTCACCCATGGAACTCATTGAACATCTGCTTGCATCAAAGCTTATTCAAACTCATCACACCAACTTTTGGTAGACCAAAAAATTATATCATCAACAACACTTGAACCAACATGATATCCTTTTTTTTTTTTCTAATGAATAAAGTCTTGTCAATGGTGCCCCTCTTTGTAGTCCTGCTTCTCTAGAATGTTGACAAAGTAGCTACCAAGCTCTGGGGCTTGTGCAAACCACCAAGCTATGACACCTTATAAACTTTGGTAGGAGATCAGAGAATTAACAAAACCCAGTAGGTTGTGAGCCATAAACCTCTCATCAATGTGCCATACAGAAAAGCACTTTAACAGCCATGGTTGATAGACAAAGAATCCCATAAATGAGGCAAAGCAAAAAACAACTGATAGCTTCAATTCTTGCTAACAAGAGCGAAAACCATCACCATAGGCAATCCCTTCTTCTTGTCTATGACCATGAGCTACAAGCGTGCTTTTTTTCTGACAACTACTCCCCTCTCATCCTTCTTGTTCCTGTATACCCATTTAGTACCTATCACCTTAGCACCATTGGGTAAATCAACCAAAACCCATACTTGTTGAAGCTTGAACTGCAACAGTTCTTCCTGCATAGCTTCAACCCAGCTTCCATCTTCAAGGGCTTCTGAGATTTACCATGTTCAAATCAGATAAAAAGCACGCAAGAAAAGACAATGTTGTGATCTTTATGATAGCTTCTTTGGTTTGCTTGTATGTAACTCATCGACGAGCATGACCTCATGATTTCTTGAGAGAGCTTCTAGTCGAACAGTTGTATTAGGGTCTCTAAGGATTTGACTTTGAGGATAGCATTGTGAATCCTCAAAAGTGTGTTGGTATGACATCTACCTCATCTGTAGATTGTTGAAATCAGAAATAATCCCATCTCATCATAAAGAAGCTGTTCAAAGATACCTTACGAGATTTTATACATAAATCCTTATTTCAGGCATCTCATCATCATCTGCTTCAGAGAAGACCTCTTCTTCATGATCATCACTTGGAGAGATAGCTTCAATGGTGCCAGGAGTAACTTCCTCAAAGACAGTATTAAGATTATCATTACCAGTATTAACAGGATTAGTACTGGTAGGTGCTGGTGCGGGTACTGGTCCTAAGTGCTTCAAAGCAAGAGCATCCAGCTCTTTTCTAAAGGTCATAGATGTCATCACAGACTTGGATATTGGTGTAGAAGCTGGCTTCTTGGGAGTGATCCTCTTTTTAACAATCTTTTCAGAACAGCTGCTTTTCTAGTTGCTAATCAGCTAGAGAATGTAGAAAAAACCACCATCATCGTCTGTATAAAGTCTGGGAGATTCTGAATTAAAGCAAAACTTCAGAACACAGGTTTGGTCATAAGCACCCTAAAAAATGAGTTTAAGGAAACGTAAAGGAAAAGCGATAGATAACAAGGAGACAGTAACCCACACTGTGATCCAAACGAGCTAAGGATAACATGGAACCAATCACACCTAAATTGTTGAACAAAAGACTGCTCACTCTTCGTAGTTGACGCAACCCAGGAAGGAAGGCTTGGTCCCTTAGGGATATAGTCGAACATGTAAAGAGAAATTATCCTCAAGTATCCACTTTTGAGTCTGCCTTTAGTATACCAAAGTCAGTCATATTTTCTTTCACACAAAAGTAATCATGCCCTAGCATCAAACAATTGTGGTTCTCAATTAATTGAGGTCATACCAAGGAAAAAGGACAAGCAGGTTAGGTTTGCCGAATCACTCACATCCAAAGAAACCAACAAAACAATTTCGACTTCAAACATGAGTTTTCTAACCAAGCTTTGTATGCATTCTACAGGATTAAGACTTGGTTTCTACTAGTGCGACAGGATCACACCTTCCGCAATACCAAGAATATAGGATTCTGCAAACACCAATAGTAACTCAAAGAATAAAGTAGAAGCTCACCCGTAGGAACTTAAAACAAGTTTGGAAGATAAAAGAAATGGTACTGTTAAAAATTACTGTATCCTGCGTCTGTGCAGGAAATCCAAGAAACAAGATGATTTTGATTCTGTCTGTGTTAACAATAAAGAATGCATGTCCTTCTGATAATGGTGTTTCTAATGTTGTGAATGTTTGCAATCTCGTCTAAACCCTAAAAGAATAAACCTAAGAAAGATTTTGGAGAACCAACACAGCAAGGTGTTTTACTCACTAGGATATTTATGGAGACCGACAGGTCGGTTACCTTCACTATAGGTAGAAATGTGTGCCCTTTAACTAGGATTACCACCTACTAATGAAGTGCCTTCTAGGAAACCAATAGTCTAACTCAATCACCCAAAACCTGTGGGTAAATTGGTATACTCCACGGAAACCTAGGAAGAATAAAAATGCTGAGTCTGTTAGCAAAACTAAGGTTTTAAAATCAATGTCTGCTAACAAACAGGAACCCAGTAAATCCTAGGGATCCACAAAAACCAATATTCCATCTACTTCTCTGAATGATTGCAGGTTGTCCAAATCGTCCTCTGGTATTTGGACTCCGGTTGCTCAAGCACAAAACCGGTAATCGCTCTCAGCCACCAATTTCGTCCCAGTAAATTCTTGGGTACAGTTAAATTCGGAAAAATGATCAAGTTGCAAAAGAAAAATGGGTTTTGAGACTATCAGATTTGGGAATTTTACTATCTCAAGGTTTTATTACTTGAAGGACTTGGGCATAAGCTATTTTCTGGACAAATTCTGTGATTCCAATCTTGAAGTGGCTTTTCGTAACACACGTTGCTTTCATATCGCAATCTAGAAGGTGTTGATTTATTGACAAAGGGATCCGAGGGGATAACATTATACTCTCTCTCTTGGGAATATGATGCATCTCTTCCTATTTGTCTATTGTCAAAAGGCGTCTAAATACCAAGTCATGTTATGGCATCGCGTCTCTCTCATTTGCACTTTGGGTTCTATCACACATCTGGCATGACATGGAATGTACGAACGGTCGTCCCATACCCAAGTTTGAAAAGGATCACTTATGTTCTGCATGCCTTAGGCAAAAGTTCTAAGAAACCTCACCCCACAAAACCCAAATCGAAGACACCAATCAGAAAAACTAAACCTTGTTCATATGGATCTATTGGCCAATGCGTGTCGCGAGTGTCAGAGAAAGAAGTACATCCTCTTATTGTTTGATGACTACTCTCGCATTTACTTGGTATAAAATGCTTGCGATCAAAAGATGAAGCTCCAGCTTTTATTATCAATTTTTTGAAGATGATCCAAGTACGACTTAAGGAAACCGTCTGACGCATCAGAACATATAATGGAACTGAGTTTGTTAATCAGAACATTGCGTGAATATTAAGTGAAGGTTGAATCTCTCCGATAGAAACATCAGTTGCACGCTCTCCACAGCAAAACGTGTTGTATGAAAAACAAAAATCGTACGCTAATAGAAGCCAGCACGCACTATGTTTAATTTATGCAAAAGCTCCTTTATTTTGTTATTGTTCTATGGGCCGAAGCGGTTGCCACAGCCTGTTATACCCCAGAATCGTTCCAGGATACGTCGTCGTCACGAAAAACACCATATGGACTATTGCACAACAAACCCCCCGATCTTCTTATCACAGTGTTTGTGCACTTGTTACCGCAACGAATGATAGTGAAATTTGTTAAGTTACAAACCAAAAGGCTGATATTGGTATTTTCATTGATATGCACCCCATAAGAACATGCTTTCCGATTTACAACAACGTACAGATGAATCATTGAAACTAGCACGTTGATTTTGATGACTGACCGCGATGGCTTCTGATCACAAGCATTTCAGGACCCGCACTTTCATGAAATGACTCCCGTATCAATCATTTCCAAACTCGTCCAAACCCCTTCTCCTTCAAACAACCATTTGTACCACCAAACTCGAGATCGACGGGATATTTGTTGTTCATCCATTTTGATGAGTCACTTAATGTTGATTTCCATGCACCAGAAGTCATTGCTCCTATTCCTGAAGCAGTTGCACCTGAACATGCGGTATCAACTGGTTCACCTTCCTCAACTACAGTTGATCAAGATGCACCATCACCAAGTACCTCTCATACAACACAAGGAACCTAAACTCTATTTATTTCTCAGGATGTGAAGAAGATAATCATGATAATGAAGTGGCACAATGGGTATATGATCCTACTTCGTATTTTCCAATTCCAGAAGTTCCTTCAGATCAATCTTCTCAGACGTTATCCTACATTTGGGCTCCTGATCACCAAGTATCTGAAACACACTACAAATGGACGAAGAGCACCCACTGAGAATATAATCGGTGCTCTTGACAGACCAGTTTCCACACGACTCCAACTTCGATGAACACAGCCCTATTCTTTTACTAATGATGCCTTCCTAACAACAGTTAACCCAAGAACACAAAGAAGCATTAAACCCAAGCTTGTTGGATTAAGCCAAATGCAAGAGGAACTTCATGAATTTTGAAACGTCTGGAGGTTTTGGGAACATGTATCCTCCTCCTGACAAAGCCTTTGTCCATCTCTCTTCAAGTGGATCAATAAGGTTAAACTTAATGAGTAGGAGGCATTCTGAAAACAAGGCTCGGTTGGTCGCTCGTGGTTATCGTCAAGAGAGGTATGGATTCCGAAGAGGTCATTTCGCATCCGGTTGCAAGATAGAGCTATACGGCATTTTTCTAGCGTTTGCTGCTCACATGAACATGGTCATCTACCAAATGGATGTGAAGACTGCGTTTCTGAATGGTAATCTGCGAGAAGAAGTTTATGTTAGCCAGCCGGACGGATTTGTGGATCCAGACAAACCTAACCACGTGTACAAGCTTAAGAAAGCTCTTTATGGGCTGAAACAAGCTCCACGTGCGTGGTATGATATGTTGGTCCCCTTCATTCCTCTGATATCCATGACTTTCTCCAAAGCTCAGTGATCCACTACTTGTTCATAACCGTAGAGAAGGCCAACGGTCTAATTCCTGGTAACAATCTATGTCGATGATATTATCTTTGTTGCTCTACTCCTGAACTGTGTGATCTATTTGCTAAAATAATGTGTTCAAAATTCAAGATGTCGATGATGGGAAAAATCTCATTTTTCTTAGGACTACAGATTTCTCAAAGTCCCAGAGGCATCTTCATAAACCAATCTAAATATGCTCTTGAATCACTTAAAAAATATGGCTATGAATCTTGTGACCCACCAGTGATACTCCCATGTGGAGAAGTTTCTAAACTGGATGAGGATAAAGAGGGAACGCTGTAGATCCATCACATAATCGTGGTATGATTGGCACCTCTCCTTTAATCTTACAGCCATAGACCTGACCTACAATTTGCTATATGCATGTGTGTGCCCCGGTATCAGGCCACGGCCTAGCCGAAAAGCACCTAAATGCAGTAAAAACGGATCTTTCGGTACTAAAAGGAACCGTTCATAACATTCGGGCCTTTGGTATCCGAAGATTCTTCCTTTGCACTAACATCATTTGCAGATGCGGATCATGCTGGTTTGTCAAGATACACGCCTTGTACAATCTGGCAGTAACAACTTTTGGGTGATAGACTTGTAAGCTGGTCGTCCTAAAAGGCGAAAAGCGCTGCGATATCCAGTATGTAAGCTGATAATTGCTTTGTCCCCGGTTGTTTTTGTGCTCAAGTCATTAGATGAGATCCGCAACTTACCGACTATGGCTTTGGTTTCAATAAAATTCCAATGTACTGTGATAACAAAAGCGCTATTGCCTTATGCTGCAACAATGTTCAACATTCCAGATCAAAGCATATAGACATCCGGTTTCACTTCATCAAGGAGCATGTTGAGAATGGTGTGATCGAACTTTACTTTGTCAATACGGAATATCAATTGGCGGACATCTTCACTAAAGCCCTTGGACGAGAAAGAATTGAATTTCTTATCAACAAGCTGGGAATGCGGAGTTTTTCGCCGGATACTCTGAAACAATTGTGGCAGAATTAAGTTGATGAATAGTGGTGGTACCTATTCAAATATCCTGTATAATACGTAAATACTTAAATCATTTTATTTTTATAAAATTTTATAAAAACAAAGAGAAAAATATAAAATCAGAAAAACCAAAAAGATTTTCTTTTATATAAACTTTTCAAAAACAAAATACAAAATTAAAAAATGAGAAAAATTCAAAAAGAAGTTTTACAATGGCATGTCTTCTGAAATCGATAACATTTACGGTCTTAGAAATGTCATTTAACAATGATACAAGCCTGTAAATGAAGTTCGAGCAGAAGTTACAAATGTTTTCAAAACATGCCAAATGGCTTGCTATTATTTCAGATAGCAACCCGGTCATCATCTTAAAGGCAAGTATTTCAAAAAGAAAACTTGGCCTCTCAACGGGAATTTATTCTCGGGCATGGTCTACTTTATGACCATGCAAAGGCTTGTGATTACTTTGCATCACAACCCGTGCTTCCTATATCCATAAGTGTACGTTTCAGTGCATCTATGTGAATAAATAAGAGAAATCTTATTTATCTTGGTGTTTGTTGTTTTGTCACATACAAAATCATTCCATCATCTGAAAATAATTTTCAAGATACATTTGACTTCTCAAACAATGTCTACAGCTCTTTAAATAGAAAACGGGTCATTGTTTGAGGGGGAGAGAATGTCAAATTTCTTTGTCATGATCAAATGAGCTGTAAAAAGGGAAAAAGATTTTCAAACGATAACGTAATATCTCATGATAGAAAGTTAATTAAGTTTAACTCGATTGTGCTTTATGTGTTACTTGTGTTATGCCTTTAGGGTGTAGTTTTGCTAAATTATGTCTATAGGTATGAGAGTATAAAACATTAAGGACCAAGTGTGCTATTTGTTTAACTTGAATATACCTTATAAAACATAATTTGTAAGATTAATAAGTAGTGTTAAGATGAGGGGCCAAATGTGTCAAAGTTAAAATTGGTTTTTAACACTAACACCCCTCACCCGTCCCCTTCACTGTTCACATACTCAAACACACACTCAAACACACTCAAACACACACACGAACACTTTTCACTCGAATCACATCAATCAAGCTGTCTCACTCCGTTTCATCTCGAAGGTATAACTGAAATCTTGATTTTCTTCACCTAATCAACTCGAATCCTAAAGGAATTAAACGATTTCACCACATTTGATTGAAGTTGCCCTAATTATAAAATTAGGGTTCTTAAAATCAAACTTGGTTAAATCCTTAAATTGATTGAGGGCTTTTGTTGTATTAGGTGTGATAAATGTATAGGCTAGTCGAGTTTTAGTATTCGTTGTGATTTAATACTGTTATTGATTGTTTTATGCTCGATTGAATAGATATATACATAAATATTATATGTTTGTGAGTGAGATTGTTATATCATGATTCAATGGATATGCTAGAATAGAGTTAGTTGTTAGAGTCGATCTAGCACAAACTTAAGAAACCGAACAATCAAAAATCGTATGAATCGAACGAGTATAAATCATATGGACCGAACGAGTAACTTGTTGTGAATCGAACGAGTGTCTAAATGTGAGGGCCGAACGAGTGTCTTATAATACGGACCGAACGAGTGTCTAAACGTGAGGGTCGAACGAGTGATTTACAACATGGTGTTGGGAATTTTAGAATTCATGAAGGACTGACATGTGAAAGATAAAGAATTAAATGCTGGAAGATTTGCTAAAGATAAGCATT
>BQNB010026345.1:0-58708 GCA_026074375.1 Tanacetum coccineum | reverse complement strand
CAAATCCTCAGTCTACTCTAAGTCAATCATGGTCAATAAAAGTCAACAAAGTCCAAAAATATCCCCTCACCTCTTATTGGGCCTTAAAAACCTAAATGGGCCCAATAACCCTACCCGGATCCAAAAGCCCAAAACCATAAGCCCATTAACCAAACCTACACCCTTTTATGAAACCACAAGGACCAATCTTGGATTTCTCAAAAGTTATTTATAACATGAAAAGGAGTAAAGGAAGACAAGGGCCATTTGTGTAAAATCCCGAAACTAATAACAGTTTTAACTGTCAAAAAAAAGAGGCGCGAAACCATTTTACTATTCACCCATCGTCCCCCTTTCACCCTCATGGTAAAACAAAGGGCAAATGAAAATTGATGGGCAAGGAAGTCAATTCAAGAGCTCGCAAGTACAATGGCAGGGCCAAAGAAGTCAAATCAAGAGTGTCACTAGCTCACTCTCAATCAAAGGCCACGTATCAATGAAAGAAGCACAATGGAATGTGGGTTTTTGTGCTAAAACACTCACAAAAGAAGCACAAATGCATCCAAAAGAGAATGACACGCTGACAATCTTCAGGTGTCCACAATTTGATCCAACGACTTACAATTGAAGCCCAATGATTAGAAGAGATGAATGGCAGATATTAAAGGATTGGAGAGCAAGGCAAGAGGGCTAGAATCTTCCAAGGCAGGCTATAAATAGCACACACTCTTCACACACACAAAATCTAATCTTAGCTAGTACGTAGTTTTTAGATAATTTTTAGCTTAATTTTACTTTCAATCTTGTAATTTCCTTTTAAATATTGTAAGCAACCCTTTTATTAATGAAATGCTTTAGCATGCTCTAGTGTTTGTGTTTTATTCTTTCTAAATCTCTGATTGATTCCTAATCTTCATTTTTCTTATATAGAGTTAAGCTAATGCTCACAAGCCCTTATACGCTTTATATGCTCTCAAGAGTCTATAAGCTCTTGTTTTGAGCTTAACCAGTCTTAATCTTATGTAAACCAATTATATTTGATTAAATATTAAGTACCTTTGGATTTGGACTTATAAGCTTATGGAGGAGAACCAAAATCATGAAGGGTTTCAAGACTTATCTCGTAGCTTATCATAAGCTAGGTGTGCTTGTAGCTGCCACTATGTGGTACCTTTTGTTTAGCCTAAAGGTTCAAGTATGTTTCTCATTTCATTACTTATAATTTTACGTTTAACTAAAGTGCCTTAGTTATAGCTTTAAAATGTTTTTTCATTGCTTATTTGCTTATTCTCTTTGCTTATTAGTACTTATTTGAGTTTAACTAGCTTAATAATCATAGTAGCTTATCTGTTTTTAACTTTCTTAGTTTAGATCATAGTTTTTCATTAATTTGTCTTAAAACCTCTAACAAAATCCATATAATTTAGCATTTGTAGTAGATCTTGGACTTATTGCTTATCTAGTTGATTCAATCTATGTTTGATAAGTTACGTTTAAGATTTATGATATATGGTTTAAAGTTTGGTGCATTAGATTTATGTATTTCATAGCTTTTCTAAATTCTGTCAAGTGGTAAAGGGGTTGTTTGGCATAAGCTTTGTTTTGACCTATCTGAAGTAATATATTGTTGTCGCAAAACCTTTTTAGTCAGCTTTGAATTTAGTTAAAATCAATAGGGAATGAGTTCTTATAGGTTAGATTTGGAAATTTAGAAAGTTTGAGCTTATATCATGTTTGTTCCGTGCAACAGGGTACCTGTTATTTTTTTCTTTAGAATTTCACTTGTGCATTTTTTTGATCTAAGCCCTCAAGGCTTGATCTTGCTTGTCTTCTTGTGTATAACTCTATTAGAGTGTAGTTCTCAAGTGAGGATTTACCTTTAGGAAAACCTGCCACCTTTTGTGTTGCACTTGGGCAACGTTTTACTGTAAGTGCACCAGTACTAACCAAAAGGTTAGTACTGCTGTCACAGTTAGTACTGCTGACATTTAAGCCCTAATTTAAGCTAGCAACATTAGGATCTAGTAGCTTACCTTTTAGCATTTTATAGTCTAGTTATAGCTTAATAAATATTAGGTCTTAAATTTTATTTTCTAGCTTATTCTTCTAACTTATTTTTCTGTCAAAAGTCATTTAAAAACTTAAAAAGCCAAAAACAGTAGGTTAGATACTTAGTTTATTAAAATCTTAATTCTAGCTTAAGATAGTAGTTTTTATAGCTTAAATAGATAGATTATAAGTAGCTTAACTAGTTTTCAAAAGAGTCTAGTTTAGCTTTTTAAAAGTTTTTAGCTTATTTGGAATTTGAGTTACTTGCTTATTTCCTGAGTTTGCTTGTTTCATGCTTAATTTCATTAGTTTAAAAGTACTTCTAGCTTAGTTTTTTCTGCATTTATAGATTAAGCTCATCATAAGCTAATTAGAACTTCTTTCCTTTTTCATCTTGAACTGATTTTGAGTTTTTTATAGCTTATTTTCTAAAACCAAAGGTTAAACCCCTCTTTCTGAGGTCGGCTTAAAACTAAGCTCTTACTGAGCTTATTTGTGAGTTTCAGCCCAAGTAGATTTTATTAAGTTTGTTCCCACCAGCTTCCTTTATAACTTTGCTCTTTCAAGTTTTTAGTGATAAGCACTTTTTAAATTTGAGCTTATAATTGGACTTTAGTTATTATCGGGTTGGGCCTCAGGGACTGTTTGTGTAACTTTCAAACTTTATTTGTGTCTTAGTTATTCCTTGCACGTTAGTTACTTTAGCTCAGTTAGTCCTTTTCCCTTTTGCACCATTAGTCCCTAAGTTAGTTATTAATTAGTTTTATTTAGTTTTAATTAATAGTTAGGGTTAGGTTTTAATTAGTTTAATTAGTCTTAAAATAAAAAGTAAAAATTAGGGTTTTTATTTTTAGTAATTTTCTGCACTTTTTCTTTATTTAGAGTAAATTTAATAAAAAATTTAGGATTTTATTTTAATAGTTTTTTTTAGTTTCTAATTAGTTTAAAACTTAAAAAAATCATATCTTTAAATCTAAAAAGCCAAAAATAGTAATTCTCTTTTTCGAAATTTTCTTTTTACTTATTTTATTAAGGAAAAATTGAATCTCAATTATTTTTATATTTTTATATTTTCTAGGATTTAATTAGATTAAAATAGTTTTTAATTCATATTAAATTCAAAAATAATAAAAAAATGATTTTCTTTTTCCTAAAATTTTATTTTGTCCTATCTTAGGTTTAGAAATTTAGTTTGCATTTTTAGGGTTAATTTTAGTTTACTTGCTTAATTGTCGCGTTTAATTCATTTCTCGGTATTTGTTAAGTGTTTTAATTGTTTTTAATTGCTTGTTTTAATTAGTAGAAATAGAAAACCCAGTCAATCTCTGAACCCATTCAAATCAATATCCAATATCAAGCGAGGTTTTAATTTCTCAAATCTTTGGGAAAACGACTCGGGAAATCATACTTCCCGGTAAAGATACGTATATTATATATTATATATTATATATATATATTTTAAAGAGTGAATTTTCCTTAGGGAATTTTCTTAATTGCTCTTGTTTATATATTATATATTTTATACCGCATCAAATTTTTGGCGCCGTTGCCGGGGATTTGAGTTAACGAATCTCTCGTTTTGTGTTTGTTGATAAGATTTGAAGATCCTTTCGTCCTCGAAAGTTTCATTTTTTGTTAAAATTTTCAAAATTCCAAAAAAAAATCATAAAATATAAAAAGTAAAAAAATATTTTTCTTATTTCTAGTATAGCTATCATATAAAAAAAATCAAAAATATAAAAAAATTGTCCTTTAAAAAAGAAATTAAATAAACAAAGTTGGTAATCGAACACCAACAAATAATATCTTCAATTGAGATATTATCATAAATAAGTTCCGGTGAACTTGCAATAGTTCCCAATTCGAACCAAAGATTTAACACTTACCATTTGTGTCTCTACGAAGTACGGCTCACCTTAAAAAGAAATTTTTAAGAGCTACCGTGAAGTAGTTGATTATTTGGTTTAAGTCTCTTTCGTGTAACCGTTAAAATTTGTTGTTGCTAAAAAATTAAAAATCCAAAAAAATTAGTGTAAAATTTTTCTTTTAATTCTAGATTTTTCCTTTTTGATTTTCTCTTTTTAAGTGCATGCGCACTCGCTCGCAAACTCGTAACCGTAACCGTCGTCAACAACAACAAACCCTTCCGGTTGTTGTTGAACCTTGTAATTTAGAAGAGCCAATTCCCGGACCAACCATAGTTGCGATGGCGGATCGAACTATGGAGGAATTACTCCGTGCACCCACCGAGGGTTACGGAGAGGCTATTGTTTTACCCGAAATCAATGCCGATCATTTTGAGATCAAAACTAATTTGCTTCAATTGGTTCAAGCGAACCCGTTTCATGGTTTAGAAAATGAGAATCCTCATGCTCATATTAATAGTTTCAAAAGGATTACTTCGACCTTACGATTTAGGAATGTGCCTAATGATGTGATTAAGCTCATGATGTTTCCTTATTCGCTCGAGGGAGCCGCTAAAACTTGGTACGAGAAAGAACCCCCGAATTCAATTTTGACTTGGGATGATCTCGTTACCAAGTTCGTTAACCAATTTTTCCCCCCTTCAAAAACCACTCACCTTAAGAACAAAATTTCTCGTTTTTCACAAGAATTCGATGAATCTTTTAGTGAAGCGTGGGAACGTTTTAAGGGTATGCTTAGATCTTGCCCTCACCACGGATTTTCGGAGTTAACTCAAGTTGATACCTTTTATAATGGTTTAACCGAGAACGAACAAGACTCCTTAAATGCCGCAGCGGGTGGTAATTTGTTAAGTAAGACTACTAGGGAAGCTTTGAAAATAATTGAAAACAAGTCAAAAGTACGTTATTCGAGAAATAAAACAAATGCTTCTAGGGTTAATTCTAGGGAAAATTGTTAAAACCTAATTGTAGGCTTCATAGATTGTAGGCTTCATAGATCGTTTTGCCCATCTAGGATATTATGAACAAGGTTTTTATTCATAAACTATATACTATTCGACTTTAATCAGTCGACTATGAACTATTACATAAACTAATAAGCTAACTATTAGACTCTCATTGGAGAGATCTAACTATGATGGATACTAAAACTATTTACCTTAGACCTCCTTTTATAGTATAAGGAGTCAAGGTTTACATGGAAACTAATAATGATAATAATGATAAAATCAATCAGTTATTCAATCATTATCTTTGACCAAATCTTTCAAATCTTATCTTTTGTAGTATTCTTTGACTATAACTTTGGTCCTTCATGTTTCCATCTTGTTTCATTCGTGTTTTTTCTTATCAACTCAAAATATAATTCCCAACAATCTTCCCCTAGTTGATAATGACAAAACCTAATAAGCACGAACTTCCCCTAAAGTTGATATACGAATGAAACTTCCCCTTAATCCATGCTATACGACCAAGAATCATCAAGCTACAAATCATCAAATCTTCTTCCCCTTTTTGTCATCATCAAATAGGGGTCTTCTGTAGATGAGCAACTTGTTGCAAAATAAAAATATCAAACCATGTTAAGTAGTTTCTTTCAAGCACAAGCCTCACCTATCGTGGTACTCTTACGAGTTAATACAATTCCTAACCGAAGGGCGAGTGAATGCAATCACTACCCGATGTGGTGTAGCTTTCGAGGGACCCTCGAATCAATACTTAAAACTTCCTCGAATAGGTTGTGGCATGACGTGACCGAGGAAATAACGGAGAGGAGCTAAATAAATTTCAAGGAAGTCCAGCTCAAATCCCACCTCGGTATCCCTAACCAATTCCGGAACCTGAGATTCCGAAGGACTTTTACCAAAATCTACTCCGAAACGGAACCCGAGATCCGAGACCGGTACCTAAGGCAAGATATTCCTTCTCCTTCAGACGAGACAATCAAAAGAATCGAGAAAAAGCTTCATACCAAAAGAGAAGATTTTCAATGTTTAAGATTTGCGTTTTGATCTAAGTTGTGCGGATTGCTTTGTTTTTAATGACGAGATTTGCTCCTACGATTACGGTTTGTATTAATGATAAAAGATAAGTTGGCTCGAATTAGTGAAAATTCCATTGACGAGAATTGTCGGCAATGCTCCTTAAATGCATTCCCGAAAAGCTAGGAGATCCAGGAATATTATCTTATGCCTTGTGCATTCCGGAATGGGAGATATGCTACGCCTTGGCCGATCTTGGTGCAAGCATAAATCTAATGCCCCTTTTGATTTGGAAAAAACTTTCGTTGCCCGAACTTTCATCGACCCGAATGTCTTTAGAGTTAGTGGACCGATCCATAACTTACCCTAAGGATTTAGCCGAAGACGTCTACGTTAAAGTTGGAAAATTCCACTTTCCCGCCGATTTCGTAGTTGTCGATTTCGAAGCTGATCCCCGAGTACCTCTTATACTTGGAAGGTCATTTTTGAAAACCGGTCGTACTTTAATTGACGTTTATGAAGGAGAAATCACTCTCCGTGTTGATAACGAAGCCGTCACTTTCAATTTAGACCAAACCATGAAATACTCCTCTACGAATGACAAATCGGTAAACCGAATTGACATCATTGATGAAATTTGTGAGGAGTATGCTCCGGAATTGTTAGGATTTCCTAGTGATGATTTTTCAAGTGGCAATCCCACTTCGACGTCCGAGCCGTTTACTTCCGAATTTACTTTGGAAGAAATTGATGCTTATCTTTATGACAAATCAATCTCTTTGGAAAGTGATCATGATGATTGTGATCCGGAGGAAGACATTTATGTGCTTGAACAATTGTTAAATGATGACCCGTTTCAACTTCCTCCGATGGACCTTAAGCAAAGTGAAGTTACCGAGGCCAAATCTTCAATTGAAGAGCCTCCAGAATTGGAATTAAAGGACTTACCATCTTACTTAGAATATGCTTTCTTAGGAGAAAACGATAAGTTACCCGTTATCATAGCAAAAGGTTTAAAAAACGATCAAAAAGAAGCTCTTATTAATGTTCTTAAATCTCATAAACATGCCATTGCTTGGAAAATAACCGATATCAAGGGTATCGACCCTCGTTTTTGTACTCATAAGATTTTAATGGAAGACGATTGCAAACCATCGGTGCAAAGTCAAAGACGGGTAAACCCGAAAATTCATGAAGTCATTAAGAAGGAGGTGTTTAAACTTCTTGATGCCGGAATGATATACCCGATCTTCGACAACCCGTGGGTTAGTCCAATCCATTGTATCCCTAAAAAAGGAGGAATGACCGTCGTTGCAAATGAAGAGAATGAATTAATTCCAACACGTCTAGTTACCGGATGGAGAGTATGTATCGATTATAGGAAGCTTAACGAAGCGACTCGTAAAGATCATTTTCCTCTCCCGTTCATGGATCAAATGCTAGAACGTCTAGCCGGCAATGAATTCTATTGTTTCTTAGATGGTTTTTCAGGATATTTTCAGATTCTAATTGATCCTCATGATCAAGAAAAAATGACTTTTACGTGCCCATACGGTACTTTTGCTTATCGTCGTATGCCATTTGGATTATGTAATGCTCCTGGAACCTTTCAACGTTGTATGATGGCGATTTTTCACGACATGATAGAAAAGACAATGGAGGTGTTTATGGATGATTTTTCCGTTTTTGGTGATAGTTTTGATTCATGTCTTTCTAATCTTGAACGAATGTTAAAAAGATGTGAAGACACAAATCTTGTCCTTAATTGGGAAAAATGTCATTTCATGTGTAAAGAAGGAATTGGGAAAAATGTCATTTCATGTGTAAAGAAGGTATTGTTTTAGGTCATAAGATATCAAAGTCCGGAATTGAGGTCGACCGAGCAAAAGTCGACGTGATTGCTAAACTCCCTCATCCGACTACCGTTAAAGGAGTTAGAAGTTTTTTAGGACATGCAGGATTTTACCGTCGTTTCATTCAAGACTTTTCCAAGATTTCTAGACCAATAACTCATCTTCTCGAAAAAGACACACCATTTGTATTTTCTCAAGATTGTATCAATGCTTTCGAAACCCTTAAGAAGAAGCTTACCGAAGCTCCGATCTTAGTTGTCCCGGATTGGAACCTACCTTTCGAATTAATGTGTGATGCAAGCGATTATGCGATTGGTGCGGTTCTTGGACAACGTAAGACGAAGCATTTTCAACCAATTCATTATGCTAGTAAGACGATGACCGAAGCTCAAATTCATTACACTACAACGGAGAAGGAGATGCTCGCCGTAGTGTATGCTTTTGAAAAGTTTCGGCCATATCTTGTCTTATCTAAAAGCATTGTTTATACCGACCACTCTGCTTTGAAGTACCTCATGAACAAACAAGATGCCAAGCCAAGGTTGCTTCGATGGGTGTTACTTTTACAAGAGTTCGATATCACCATTCTTGACAAGAAAGGAAGTGAAAATCTAGCCGCCGATCATTTGTCAAGACTCGAGAATCCTCACAAAGATGTTTTGGAAAACAAAGACATTAACGAACATTTTCCTTTAGAAACTCTTGGAGTTATATCAAACGGAAGTACCCTATGGTTTGCCGATTTTGCAAACTACCATGCGGGGAATTTTATCATAAAAGGAATGTCAACTCAACAAAAGAGGAAATTTTTCAAAGATGTAAAACATTATTTCTGGGATGATCCCTACCTCTTTCGTATATGTGCGGATCAAATCATTCGTAGGTGTGTATCTGGACACGAAGCTCTTGAAATCCTCAAAGCTTGTCATGAAGGACCCACCGGGGGCCATCATAGTGCCAATCTCACCGCTCGAAAAGTATTTGATGCCGGTTTCTTTTGGCCCACTATATATCGAGATGCTCATTCGATGATCAAATCTTGTGATACGTGCCAACGACAAGGCAAAATTTCTCAACGTGATGAAATGCCTCAAAACGCTATCCAAGTTTGTGAAATCTTCGACATATGGGGTATTGATTTTATGGGACCTTTTCCGTCATCCAAAGGGAATAAGTATATCCTTGTAGCAGTCGACTATCTTTCGAAATGGGTTGAAGCAAAGGCGCTCCCCACAAACGATGCTCGTGTAGTTGTGAAATTTTTAAAGTCTCTTTTTGCCCGATTTGGAACACCGAGAGCTATAATAAGCGATCGTGGGACCCACTTTTGTAATGATCAATTTGCCAAAGTGATGTCTAAATATGGAGTCACACATCGTTTAGCTACCGCTTACCACCCTCAAACGAGTGGTCAAGTTGAAGTGTCAAATCGTGGTCTTAAGCGTATTCTTGAAAGGACGGTAGGAGAAAACCGTGCCTCCTGGTCTGACAAGCTAGACGATGCTTTGTGGGCATTCCGAACCGCTTTCAAAACACCGATCGGATGCACACCCTATCAGCTCGTTTATGGAAAGTCTTGTCATTTACCAGTCGAATTGGAACACAAAGCATATTGGGCTCTTAAGCATGTAAATTTCGACCTCAAAACCGCGGGTGATCATCGAAAGCTGCAACTAAATGAACTTAACGAGCTTCGAGATCAAGCTTATGAGAATTCATTAATCTACAAGGAGAAGACGAAGAAACTTCACGACTCAAAGATCAAGAATCGAATCTTCAATGTTGGTGATCAAGTTTTACTCTTCAACTCCCGGTTAAAGATATTCTCCGGAAAGCTTAAAACTCGTTGGTCGGGACCTTTCACTATTGTTCAAGTTTTTCCTTACGGAACTGTGGAATTATCTCAACCTGATGGCCTGAATTTCAAAGTTAATGGTCATCGTGTGAAACATTACTTCGGAGGGGACATACCACCCAAGGTAGTCCCGGATCTCCACACTCTCCCTAAGGACAACTAAATTCAGGGATCGAGTCGAGCTTGTGACTCGGTGACCAAAAACAAGCCGCTTCGTGGGAGTTCACCCCATGCTTATCCTTTCTATTTTCTATCTAATGTGTTGTGATGTGTGGAGAGGCTATCCTCTTCCGATTTCTCGTTGTTTGTTGTTTGTTGCTTGTTGTGATTTTTGTAGGATCAACCCAACAATTTCTAAAGCCTCTCGTGTCTGGTTGATTTATCCCGTTCTACTCGAGCTTCTCATCCTTTGTGTGAAATTAGTTTGGGGAGATCCAATATCCTTTCATCTTATCGATTCACGTTTATCTTTGCATAATTCATAAACGGCTTAGATTTTCGTAGAGACCCGACTTTAAACATTGAGGACAATGTTTCATTTTAGTTTGGGGAGGGAATCTATCGATTTGATGTTACCTGCTTATTGTTTTGTTCTCACGTACCCGTTTTCCCACAAAAATAGCAAAAATTTTAAATTTTTAAGTTCTTATTTGTTAGTTTTTCTAAAAAAAAAATTAAAAAAATAAAAAAATAAAAAATAAATGTGTTAAGACAAAAATGTAGGTTTTCCGTTGGTAAGAATAAGAAGTAATTTTTGACCCGATCGAACGTGTAGAGTTCTAGCTTTCTCCCTTAACAATTAATGATGATAGTTTGTGCTAGTCTCATGTAGACTTTAAACATGCTAGACTTGAATCGTTAGTAAATGAAGACTTGTGCTAATCTCAAGTAGATTTTAAATATGCCAAGTTGGATTTTATATAGGCTAAGTGTTTGCGAATTTCTTTTGCGAAGATCAAGAATGATGAGTGTTATTTTATAAGTCATGCCATTAAACCGTGAATATTGTTTTCTTTCAAGTCACTTCATAAGTAGTTAATTATGGCTTTTTCTCCCATTAGCTGTTTTCACCCTTTATATATAATTTTTAATGAAATAGAGTGTGTGGTTTTATTGGTAATAATTTAGCTAATTAGAAGATTTTCTTTAGTTCCTTTAGTGATTAATGGATGATACACATTCCATGGGGAAAAGAAGGGGGGAAGAAAAGGAATACTTAATTGGTCATACTATATGTTCATATAAGAAATATTTTTCTTATTCCTTAAATGAGCCTTAGGTATATGGATAAGTATAATTTCAATAATAATCCGAGACTGATAAAAGTTTGCTATATCTTGCCGGCTCACAACCGATGTTACAGCTATCTAAAAGTCGAGGAAGTTACCAAAGTCGAATAAGTTTGCTACATCTTGTCGGAGGCGTGGCCGATGTTGTAGCCTTCTAAAAGGACCTGAGGTTATATACTGTTTTTGCTTAATTTTTGTCTTATTTTGTGCCTAAATAGACTAAGGGTATATGGTGGCAAATAATGATTGGTCCAGTCATGTCTTAAAGAGCCTTAGTTTACATGACCTGAATGGTGCTTGCTAAGTAGCCTAATAAAAGCCAAATTTTAGTTGCCTCGATGTGGACTTTAATCTTGATGACATTTGATCTTTTGAAAAGGGCTAGGAGCTAATTATTGCGTTCTTAACCGTTACGCTTTATTTTTGGAATTAATAAGTATCGAAATAAAAGTCTTAAAGAGCCTTCGGGTATATGACTTAAGTAAAATCTTGAGATACAAAAGTAGGTTTACGACGAAAAGTAAGTACACAATTTAAGATTTACGAGTAGTGTGTAGTGTCATGACGTGTAAGTAACATGATCTGTTTCAAGCCTAGCATGGAAAAAGTGAAAAATCGAGGAGATAAGTTTCTCTTTTAGCACCTTAATTGTGCTTTTAGTCCGTATAGATCCTTAAAGTTACCAATAAGGTAATGAAATCAATACATTATGTCAACACAAATAAGTTGTAGTTAGGTAGTTAGTTATCAAGAAAAATCATAAAAAGAGAAAAAGTTTTGAAAATGGGAATTCGGGTGTTTTATAACTTGTGATCTCTTATCTCTCTCAACAAAACTCTTTGCTACTTTTCAAAGGTTTAGTTTGGGGAAGTTTCGAGGTATTTGGTTATAAGGCATGTGATATTGCGTGAGGACACGCAATCGTTTAGTTTGGGGAATTTTGATAAGTGTAAAATACACATATCCATTTATGCTTAAAATAGCCCAATTAAACCCAAAACAGACCAAAAATAGCAACAATATGCTTGTATTTGTGTTTTGTGTGTGCAGGTACGGATATATCAAAAATCACATGAAAACCGTCAAAAACAAGCAAGCACGGACACGAGAACGAAAGAGTGAACAAAAGCCGGAAGCAAAGCCAGGAAAAGTCAAACCCTCAGTCAAAGTGGTCAAATCATGGTCAACAAAAGTCAACAAGACCCAAAATATTCCACTTAAGCCCCTCAACTTTCAGAAAAGTTCATAAATGGTCCCTAAACCCAAATGGGCCTTACCCGGATCCTTAAGCCCAAAACCCTAGCCCATTTCCCTTTTCATTAACCACAAGGGCCAGTTTTGCAATTTCATGAAACATTATTTCTAACTAAAAAAGAGGATCCAAACCAAGACTCAAATTGCCAACTCTCTAAAGTTCAAACCAGATTTTACCTTTTCTTTCAGTTATAAAAAGAAAGCCCGCGCACAAACCATTTTACTATTCACCATCTTCTTTGTTTCACCATGGGTCAAAATCAGAGGGCTTTTCATAATTAAAGGGTGCTTAAGTCAATTCAAGTGAAGAACAATGAAATGGCAGGGTCAAATGGGTCAAATCAAAGCATCTCTTAACCTCTCTTAAGTTCAAAGCCACGTAGCAATGGTGAAAGCACAAATAATAGTGGGTTTTTAGCAACTAAACTCTACTCACAAAAGAAGCACAAGCTGTCACATCAAAGAATGACAGCTTGCAATCCTGAGTGCACACAAATGATCTAACGGCTTACAAAAGCCCTCAAATGATTGAAGAAATGATTGGCTGAGATTAAAAGATTGGAGAGCAAGGCTAGAGGGTCTGGAAGCTTCACCAAATGGCTATAAATAGAGCCTCACTCTTCACACACACACACACACGTAGCTTTTAGGATAGATTTTAGCTTAATTTCAACTTTTAGCTTAATTTTCTCTTTTATCATTGTAATTCTCTTTCAAGTATTGTAACAAGCTTTTATTAATGAAATTCAGTTGATTTAAATCTCTTTTAAGCTCTCTTGTTTTACCAAATAAGCTCTCATTTTCTATTAAATGCTAAGCTAGATCCTATAAGCTACTCAATAAGCTCTTTTTTGTCCTATAAATCTAAAAATTGAGCTCAACTACCCTATATCTTACTTAACTACCTATAAAATCACTTAAATCTAATTACCTTTTGATTTGGATATTATGAGCTAATGGAATGGGGATCTAAAAGGGAAGGATCCCCATGGACTTAACTCCTAGCTTATTAATAAAGCTAGGGATGCATGTATCTGCCTTAAATGGTACCTCTTGTTTAGTGCCTAGAGGTGCATTGTAAGTTTATCCTATAATTTCTTGCCTTCAATTTTTGTTAATCGCTTTTCTAAACTTAGATCTGCTTATATGCTTATTAAAGTTGCTTATTAAGTGCTTGTTTAGTGTGTTTTTAGCTAGCTTAATAATCCTAGTTTGCGTATCTGTTTTTGATTAAAAATAGTTTAGAACCTTAGTCTTTAATAAAAGTGTCTTAAAACCTAAAAAACCAAAAATAGTAGAAATTAGTTGGAATCTAGATTAATGTTTAATTATTGTTAATTCATGTTAGTATAGGTTGTTATAAGCTAAAAATAATCTGGTAGTTAATGCTTGTTAATTAGATTAGCAATTTAAGTTCAAAGTCAAATCTGTCAAAGTGGTAAAGGGGTGTTTGGATTAAGCTAAATTGATTATCAAAAGTCAAAAGTTTTGGTTCATACCTTTTGAGACAGATTTGAATTTAGTTATAAACGTTAGGAAATGAGTTTTCATAAAATAGATTTGGAAATTTAGTAAGTTTGAGCTTAATATAAGAGTGCCAGCACCAGGGCATTTTGTCTTAAACCTTTAACTTGTGAAAATTTGATCTAAGCCCTCAAAGGCTTAGATCTTGCTTGCATTTTGCTTGTACACTCTACTTGAGTGTTTCTAAGTGCAAGGATTTCCCTTAGGAAACCTGCACTTTTGATTTGCACTTGTGCAAAGTGCACCAGTACTAACAAGAAGTTAGTACTGCTGTCACTTTTTAGCCTAATTTGTAGTTAAGTAAAAGTAGGTCTTAGGTGCTTAGGTCAATAGGAGTTATGATTAGTGATAACTAATATAGATTAAAGCTTAATTTACATTTTCTAGCTTTATTTACTAGCTTAATTTAGCTGTTTAAAAGTCACTCTAAAACCATAAAATCCAAAAACAGTTACAATAAGATTTTGCTTTAAATTTTAGATCTAGCTTGAAAGTAGTAGATTTTTATTGATTAAATTATTTATAATAAGTTGTTGTCAAGTTTACAAAGGCTCATTTGCTGTCTTTGCTTTTTGAGCATTTGAGCTTAAGTTTTGTTTTGAGCTATTGATTAGTTTCCTGAGTATGTCACTTTCATAAACACTTCAGTGGTCCTTTGAGAATTTAAGCACTATTTTCTTTTTCATTTTTAGATTAAGCAACTTAAAGCTTTTTAGAACAATTTCCTTTTTAGATTAAGCTAATTTGAGCTGTTTATAGCTGTTTTAAGTGAGAATAAGCCAAAATTATAACCAATACTTACTGTGACAGCATATTTGATAAGCTATTTAGAGCTTATTAACTTATTTGTAGCTTAAGCCTTTATTAAAAAAAAGCTTATTTAGTGTCCTTTTTAATCCAAGTTATTTAGTTTTTCTTAAAAGTAAAAAAAAATAAATAACAAAAAGGGGTTGCCCACACTCCGAACCCACGACCTCCCACACACAACACATATGCTAAATCCCATTTGCTTCATTATCCCATCCATTCATATAACCACAATTTAAAATACAAGTACCGCGCTTTCATTTTCCTATTTATAAATAAGCGTAGCATAATAAGCTCATTTAGGCTTTTCGTTACACAATTTGTTTTTCTTACTTTTCTTATGTTCCAGCTAGTGTCTAAGATTTTCCCAGAATTTTTTAATTTTTCCAGCTTTATTATTTTATTTTTAATAAATTTTCAAAAGTTAAAATCTTAAAAAATCAATAAAAAATAGAAAAAAGTTTCAGAAAAATACAAAAAAATAGTTTTTAGTTTTATAAAAAATAGCTTTAGGTTTACATCCAGTAAAATCATTTTTACACTTTTTAGATCTTAAATTTCATTTTTGAGCTTTTATTTTTAATTTTAAAAATAGGAAGTTAAGTTTAAAAATAGTTAAAAATAGTTTTCTTTGCTTTTATAATATTTTAGACTTTTCTAAGCTTAAAAATCATTTTTCCAAATTTTTAGTACTTAATTTGCTATTTTTTAAGATTTAATTAGATTTAATTAGTTTTTAATTCATAATAAATTCAAAAACAATCAAAAAAATGTTTTTCTTTTTCCTAAAATTTTCTTTTGTCCTATCTTAGGTTTAGAAATTTAGTTTACATTTTTAGGGGTAAAATTTAGTTTACTTGCTTAATTGTCGCATTTTATTTGTTTCCCGTAATTTGTTAAGTGCTTCAATTGTTTTTAATTGCTTGTTTTTAACTAGTAGTTATAGAAAACCCCAATCAATCTTCGAACCCATTCAAATCAATATCCAATATCAAGCGAGGTTTCAATTTCTCAAATCGTTGGGAAAACGACCCGGGAAATCATACTTTCCGGTAAAGATACGTATATTATATATTATATATATATATTTTAAAGAGTGAATTTTCCTTAGGGAATTTTCTTAATTGCTCTTGTTGAGATATATTATATTATATAGTGTATATTATAGCCGTATCAAATTTTTGGCGCCGCTGCCGGGGATTTGAGTTAACGAATCTCTCGTTTTGTATTTGTTGATAAGATTTGAAGAACCTTTCGTCCTCGAAAGTTTCATTTTTGTTAAAAATTTTCAAAAATTCAAAAAAATCATAAAATATAAAAAGTAAAAAAAAAACTTAGCTTTCAAAAGTTCCCTATATTATCTGGTTCATCTGTGGATCTTGAGGCTTTGTTACATAATTTAGAGTACATTGCATGCTTGAAATCAGCAGATGATTTTCTAGCAGTTGACGTGCTTATTGTGGGATAAAGATTGAGAGTTGTATTAAGCATATGCTTTCAAACAGTTCTTCAATCATTTTTGGTCTATGAGTTTCAAATTCTTTGGCGATCATTTCTTTAGCCTTTATAGGATCAACTTCACGATCTTTGTTAACTGCAAGATTAACCAAACGTGGCATCTCTTGTGTGATCATTTCTTTGGTTTTTGCAAATGTTGTGTCAGGTACAATCTTGTTGCAATGATCAAGAACTTCTCGAATCTTGCTCATTGGTATGTGCTTAATTACACATACCGTTTAAGTAATAAAAAGAGCCTAAATGACAAAAAACAGACATAAAATGCCAAATATATGTGTGTTTTGCTATTTGTGTTGGTGTTAGGTAACGGGATAGTCTCTTAAAGGTACAAAAATGATAGCCAAAAACTGTCACGAGAATGGAAAGAGCATGAAAAGTCAGGCCAAGACTGTGCATCTGTAAATGGGGACCAACCAGTACCCAAGTTTAATGGGCAAAAGTCAGACATTCAGCTTTTCTATTAAATCATAAAGTCTATTATTAAGCGCAAATTCCAATTAATAATCTGGCACAAAGCAAATTAAAAAGCCCAATACACTTTATCTGCCCATAGCCCTGTTCAGCCCTTTATCCTAAAAACTTTCAAGTTATTAGTAGGAACTAACAGATGAAGGAAGAAGACAGTAAAAAACCTTGTAGAAAGCATATAGTAGAGTAGCTTATAGACTCACAGTCGACAGAGCTCGGTGGAAAACTCACCCGTAATTCAATGTGAGTAGTTGACTCACGATTAGACCAGGACAGACCTTGAGAGGAATGTGCACACGAGGGCACCACACAGATGTGTGATGAACCTAATAAAGGACAATTTTATATCATAGCTGTACTGCACCATAGGCTCAGACCCTACACCATGCACGTGTGGAATATTACGTAAGTCAAGTAGTTTGTTACTTAACTATTGACTACCGTTAGTCCCTACAATCCTTAACCCTTTACCCTCGTTAACCTGCACCCAGGTCAAATGAATTTAACCTATAACTTTACCCGCAAAACCTACTTTTTCACCCATCCCTTTCTTCCCACCCTGAAATTCGACAAAACCCAACTACACACTTTGTACCTTTTCCCCCATGAAAATGACAAATCAACATTACTATTATCCTTGAAAATAGATAAGCAACTTGGCAATCCTCTATTCTTTGATTGGACAGAGTTACAAGACAAAGAATCAAGGGCTAGGATTGGAAGGCTTGGAGAGGAAGTTAGATTGGATGGCTTGGATTGAAGATAGAAGGCATCTTATTCCCTCCTCACAGAGAAAACACACCCCAAGCCCATGGCTCATCTATAAATAGGACCAGTATCCTCTCTTGTTCTATGAAGGAGTGGTCGGTTTTTTTTCAGTTTATTTACTGCTTGTTTCAGCTTATTTCATTTAAGTATTTACTTTTTCAAGCAATGTAACTTTAAAGTTTTAATGAAATACAAGTTTACAAGTTTTATGTTCCTGTCACTTTAATCCTGTCTTTATTTTGATGAAATTTAAGCTTTAATCAGTTTACAAGTGAGTTTATAAACCCTGTGTTTCTGTTCCATTAATTCTCCTAAAAATCACCACAGCTTATTGGATGAAAAGCCAGACCTGGAAGGGCTTTTAAGACAATACCAGCTTATCATAGATAAGTTGGAGCTTAGTAGATAAGCTCATCTATAGAGCAACAACACCCACTCTGTCTTAGAGCAAAAGGAAAAGTAAGTTCCATTTTCAATTTTTAGCTATTTATGTTTGCTTATTATTAATGCTTATTCTTTGTTTATTGGTGTTTGTTATACTTATTTTGAATTATTTTGCTTATGTGATCTAGTTATATGCTTTTGCATAATCTGTTTAAGCTTATATTTAGTCTTCATAAAATCTTTTAAAAAGCCAAAATATGTTTAAGAGTCCTAGCCTTATTGATAAGTGCTTATTTATGATAAAATTTGCTTATTAGTCTCTAATATACTTGTTGATCATTGTTTTTCAAAAGTCTAGCGTTATCAAAAGTTTAAAAATATGGTTGATATGGGATTTGTGTTTGATAAAGGTTGCTTTAGCACTAGCAGCTTTAACTTGTGTAAGAACTGATAGTTTGTTTTGACATCAATGTCAGTTTTGATGCTTAAAATAATTGTTTAAGTAGATTCTCAAAAGTTGATGTAACCTAAATCTGTTTTTCATTAGGTTTGTGTTATAGGAAATTTTGAATCTGAGTTAATATGTCTCAGATTTGAAACTTATATGATGAAATTTTTTATTGTTGCTTTAAGTTGTGGTTTCTATGCATGTTTAAGTCCTAAAATAAAGTAGTAGCAAGGTTTGATAGGTCTGTGCTTGTGTTTTAGTTTTAATCATCAATTGGTAATATGTCATAAGTCATAGTTTTTAGTCTAAATGTCCATTTTCAATCTTAATATTAGGGTAGTTTAAGCTTGATTTAGGATCTGAAATTTCTTGCACAAGCTCTTTAGATATAGTACTTTTTCTGTTTTAGCTTTTTAAAGTTTAAGGTCACTTTATTTAAATGCTTAGTATAGGGATGAATATAGATGTTTTAGGATTTTAAATCAATATTAGAAAATAACCCAAATATAGTAAATGTGACTTTTTACATTAGTTTTCTCTTGATTATTTAGAGTTGTTTTTTGTTTGTTTTTGGATTATTCTTAAGCTTAATGTATAGCTAATCTTGTTTTGCTGGTTTAGAAGCTATCTTATTGATTTTGTAGCTCAAAACTACATGTTCAAGCTGTTTGGTTAGCTAATTAGTGAAACTGCTTATTTGCTTTTTGCTCTTTTCTAGCTTATTGGTTTTGCTAATTCTGGTTTAGATATGCTTATTAAAGTCTAGTTTAGGTTATTTCTAGCTTATTTAGGTTTGGCTTTAGCTTATAGTAGTTTTTATTTCTTCTAAGCAGTTTAGGTTTAAAATGTTATTAAGCTTTTAAGTGTTCTGAGTTTATTTTTAGCTTATTCTGTGCTTATTTGTTAAATTTCATAAAAATTGTTTTATTAAAAGTGCTTATTAGGTCTAGGTAATTAGCTGTTTTTAGCTTATTAGCTTTCTAGTTTCTTATTGTGTAAAAAAGTCTAATTAGTTTTAGCTTGTTGTGTCAAAAGCTTTTAAGCCAATCTGAGTTTTGTTTCAGCTTATTTCCTGCTTATTTCTTTTGTTTTACAGCAAAATCAGTGTTTCACAAAAGTTGGCTTATTTCAGACTTGTTTAATTATTTCACATTAAAAATATTACATAAAATAAAAATGTGGAATTGAGGGACAGTCTCTAGGGTTGTAACAAGAGACCTCAACCTCAAACTTTTCATCACTTAACACTTCCCTCACACTACCATCTGCGCCCTTGGGTCTTTTTGTTAGGATCACCTTGGGCCAGTTTAGTATTTAATGGGAGTTTTTTCCACTTATAAGCCATAGGACCTTTTGGGCTTATTTTCTGCTTATTGAGATAGCTGGTTGATACATTTTTTTTTTCTTAGGTTTTAAACTTGTTCAAAGCACTTCTTCCTAATTTTTTTATATTTTTATAAATAGCTTAATGACTTTTTTATTATATTTTAGATAAAATAAGTTTTTAATTCATAAGAAAGAATATAAAAGTCAAAAATTTAATTCTTTTTTTCTAAACATTATTTTTAAATCATTTTGGACTTTTAAATTAATATTTCTTTTTAGGATATTTTTGGGAAATTAGGTTTTTAAAGGCTCCGTATTAGATTTCGTAACGTTTTTAGTTTAAATTGTTAAATGCTTCGTTTTTAGCTTGCCCTTTATTTATTTTTGCATGTTAGTTGTAGTAATAGATACAAATCAAATCTTGATCATTCAGATCTCGCGATCACTAACGTACATCACGATTCTTTAATTATCGCTCGTTGTGACTACGACCCGGGATGTTTGAATTTTACTTTGGAAAAGTAATTTTCTTAAAAACCTTTCGGAATACTTAAGCTTCTTATTATGTGATACTTTAGTTATATACTTGATATGTATTAAAGCAATTATTATATATATATATATATATCTTTATGTATATTATTATATATATATATATATATATATAGTTAAGATATTATCACTCATATAAAAGGTAATAATGAGTAACAATTTGTTTTTGTTATGAAAAAGAATTAGACCGCCGTCGTTATAACATGCCAGCATACTTCTGTAGAGTCTTCTGAACCTGAAAGAAATAGATTGTTTCTTGTGTTTTGTTATGGATGAAGCTTTGGATGTAGTAGCAGTTGTTGGTGATGCAATAGCTGTTAATTCCTCAGAAACTGTTTTATCAGAAGATGAAACATTCCTAGGGGATCTAGTTGTTGGTGAGGGAATTGGTGTCTGCTTCTGCTCTTTCCTAATCTTTGTACTACCCGTCACATCATCAACAATATCTTTCTCCTTAATAACCTTATCTGTTTCCTCAATATTATCATTGTTCTTTTCATTTTCAATCTCTTCATCATTCTTTTCTTTTTCAATCTCTACACCATCTTTCTTTTATTTTTCAGTCTCTATATCATCTTTCTTCTCTTCCTCAATCTCTACATCATCATCATCAACCTTTTCTGGATTTTCCTTATGACTCCCGGGCTCTAACCTAGTACCGAAATCATCAACATCATCATTAAGAACTGAATCAACAAACTCACTTGCATAAGATTCTTTATCTTCATCACCTTCAACCAGCTTTTCAATCTCCTCTTCTGCCAACTTTTCTTGTACATTAGCTATATTTTCTTGTGCCTCGACTGCTAAAGCAGTTTTGTGTAAAGTAAGACTTAAAAGAGTGGCTTCAGCAATTTCATCTCTCTATCTATCATCACTGGGAGGTGGAATTGGAGTTGTACTTGGTTTCTTCCTTTTGATGGTTATTTTGTGTGATTGCCTTGGTGAACTTGATTCTTCAGCACTCTGCTTCCTCTTATTCCCTTGAGGACTAACAGTAAGGGTAGGTGTCATATGGGCTCTAGGTGTTGACCTATGCGTTCCTTGGGTAGAATACACAATACCGGTTATGGTTGTTTTTTTTTTTTTTTATTTTTTAATTTCATTGCAACATCTACCTTATGAAACACCGTTCTCATAATCCTTAAGTTATTAGTGGCAGGATCTCTCAGTAGAAGGCATCCAGAATCTGCATCCCTCGTACACGCTCATCCCCAGTAGTGTTACAACTCCTATCCAATGGAATCTCATCTTGATAGATATGGATAATCTCTCATTCGTTTAGGAATTATGGGAATTTCTTCTTTAAATAGCAATTATGAGTGATGAATCGAGGATACTAGATGGCTTATTTCTTTTTGTTTCACATTGTTCATGATATCCACCATAAAAGAGTAGCATAATCAAACAATAGTTGGTTGACACGGCATGAAACAATTGAAAGAATATTATTCTTTGTCTGATCATGCCCTAGATGTTTCTTGTAGTTTTAACGGGTTGAACACCTTTAAGCATTGTTTGCCATGGTTGAGCTAGATTCTTTGTGTAGAAAGCGTTCACTTTATCAATGACACCTTGATGGCCAACCTTGTTCTGCAATTCTTCAAATAGTTTCAATCGTTGACTGGCTGCAAACAAATGGTTTATTAGGAGTTCTGCAGGCCAACTTGAAGAATGGTATCCGGGTAAACATATCCACAGTATTAAACAAATGTTTGAGTATTCAACATGACTTGAGCGGTTCTTCAGGACCAGGACTTTGTTAACCGTCCTTCAGATATCTACTTGTAAGGACAAAAACAGGGGACATCAGCAGTGACAGTTAAAGCATAACTAAGTAGATGATCAAGTAGATCTACAACAAATCTTGCATTCATGGTGACGATTGGAATAAACTGCACACCGCATAAGTGTTGCATATCCCGGATTGTATGAATCTTTCGGAACAAAGTTGTGCAGATGGAATTACTTGTTGAGCCATGTGGATTAACTGTATGATGACGTAAATGTTTGTGAAATGAGATAAATAGTTTATGTAATACACATTTATATAACAATTTTGTCTCTTTCCACTATGTTTGTTTTTATATGGTCTGGCAATTCTTTTTGAGCATATTCTGATCATTTTATTTCTCATGTTCCAATTTTTGCTTTTTCGGGCACATGCCATTCGCTTTATTCGTCTTTTTCTTTTAATCTCATTTTGTATGCTCTGACATTTCTTTTTTGAGCATACTTTGATTTGCTTTTTCGCGTATGGATTTTATCTCTCTTTCTATTTTGAGTTTCCTAAACAAAAGCATTTGTGAAATGATCTCTTTTCAAGAAATCTATAAATATACTCTGATTTTGAAAATACCAATTTGGCAAAACACTAGTTTATGACAACCATTTTAATAAATCCAAGAGTATAAATTTATATTCTTAAAAAACATTTAGTGAAAGAGTACTACTTTCAAACACAATGATACGTCTTTTTGATTTACAAATTGAGATAAATTTTCCAAAACACAAGTTTTTCAAAGATGTCTGAAATCACTATTATACAAACCAATAATGAAATTATTACTGGGTTGGTCACAATAGCCACTCACACTTAATTCCTGTTTCATTGCAGAAACGGGGCACGAAACCGGACATAAAACGAAGACCATTTACCCTATTATAATAGTTTGTCATATAATCACCTTTTGTAAGGTTTTTGAAAACATTCTTTTTCAAAACTTTTGACTTTTCCTTTTGATAACATGAGAAACTTTATGATACACGAACAGTGAAGCTCATTCTTGTATTTCCACTTCCATGTTTTTGAAAATCATGTGATCACTTGACTGAAATTTTTGTTATACAAAACCTAATCTTATATACGATATTTGGATGGTCAGTAGATTGCTCAATCCTCATCTGTTAAAATTCAGAAACGGTCACCAAAACCGGACACATTTTCACCATTTTGTTCATTTTTTCAATTTAATTATATGATTCATGTATCTATATTTTTCGTTGGTTTTCGGAAGATGCCATTTTGTTTAACAATTAAGCTCATTTGAGTATTCGTTAAAATTTTTGGCGCATTAATAATCTTATATGAAACCCAATCTTAAAAGCCCATTGTTTCTTACGAAACCTATTGATTAAGCCTAAAATATCATTTACGAAACCCATTTGGCCCATTACTGTTCACGAAACCCTTTTTATAAGCTTTTACGAAGCCAACAAATTGAAATATTTACTTTCGTTAACTCTTATTTGCCAATTGAAAAATGTATATACTGAAAAAATTTTGACCTTTTTTCCAGCTTATTTATTCTTCTTTATTAACAATTTAAGCGTCTTGTTTTCCAACTTATTTATCATTTTTTCAATAGTTTAAGACCGTTCTTATGTCAGAAAGCAACATTTCAAATTTACGAAACCTATCAAGGTTACGAAACCTCATGATATTGGTCCACAAATGATAGTTTCAGTGATCAATCCATTCCAATCATGTTACATGACATATATTAATGTTTTGCCTCAATCAATTTTAAGTTTCAATGACTTTTCATGTTTACGAAACCCTAGATTTACACGAAACCTATATTATCAGTTAATAACCACAATTAATCACAAAGAAATGATATGAAGCACGTTTTCTTATGTTTTTCTATCACATAGAATCAATGAAACGATTTGGATCGTGATTTCTAAGTTACGAAAGCTCAATGTGTGCAGAGAATTTACGAAACATTTTTTGTATGTTTTACGAAAGTGATGAGGTTACATATGAAACTGTTACTTTTATACTTCCGAAAATGAGTTTGCAATTTTGGCATTTTTAGTCCCTCAAGTTACTTACGTAAGCCCTTTTGGTCCATACGAAAGTCTCTTTTGAACTTGACATTTTTAGTCCTTCTTATTTCTTTCGTAATCATTAACAACCCATACGAAAGTTATCTTTTGCATTTTACACATCTAGTCCTTGTAGTTACTTTCATAAGCTTTTATTATCCAAAAATAATTTCATAACTCCCCCTTGGAGTTATACCTCTTTTCACATTAATCCTTTTGAGTTATTTTGCAGTTAAGTTCCCCTTTTTTACTTAAAAAAATTTCATAACTCCCCCTCGAATAATTGTCCATATTTGAAATTTCTTTCCTTTTGATAAAAATTTGTTCGAAACGAAGTTATTTTTTCTTTTTGAGAACACATTTTCTTTTTCTGATGATGATTTGACTGAAAAATATATAACTACCCCTTAATAAGATATCTAATTAAAGAACTTATCGAAAGATAGTTAGTTTTGCAGTTTTAAACATTCTTGAGAAGATTTTTAAAAATTAAGAATTTCATAACTCCCCCTCGAATAAATGTCTAATTAAAGAACTTATTCAAAAGATTGTTACTTCTTGCAATTTTGCGCACTTGAATTTTTTCAAAAAATTGATGATTTTTAAAGATGTTTTTGAAGAAATCTTTATTTTGTGAATGAATTTTGATTACAAACCACATATTTTAGCAGTGAAAGATCATTTTCTGAATGTTTTACTCCCCCTCGGTTCATGATATATTGATTTTGCATTTAAAGAACCATTTTTTTAAAATAAAATATCATGAGACTGATAAAAACGAAGAAGATATGTGTTTGTATTTTTAAGTTATATTTTTATGTTTTTGTATTTTTTAAATTTTTATTTGTTTTTCAGTTTTGAAAAATAGTAAGAGAACAAAAATATTTTTTCTTGTTTATGAAAATTTCAATTTTGTATTTTGATTTTGAAAATTTTCAATTTTGTATTTTGTTTTTGAAAATTTTTCAATTTTTTATTTTGTTTTTGAAAAATTATTTACAATATGTTTTGATGTATGATCTTTCATTCAAGAAGATAACTTTCCCAGACGTTCGAACTCAGTTGGAGTCATACATCTCATACTAATCCTGTGAACTAAATACTCAAACCTTTCTTTTGGAAGGGCTTTTGTAAAAAGATCAGCAAGTTGGTATTCCATCTCGACAAAGTAAAGTTCAATAGTAACTTTTTCAACATGCTCTTTGATAAAGTGATAACGGATGTTAATATGTTTTGTATGTAAATGTTGTACCGGATTGCAAGATATGGCAATTGCACTTTGTGAATCATAGTACATTGGAATCTTGTTGTACCGAAATCCATAATCTAGCAGTTGCGTCCTCATCCAAATGACTTGAGCACAACATGCATATAAGAATACGTGCTCAGCTTTGGCAGTTGACATTGCTGTACAATCTTGCTTTTTTGACGACTAACTGACTAGCTTATCTCCCAAAAATTGAATGCCTCCAGATGTGCTTTTGCAATCATCATTACACCCTGCAAGGTCTGCATTTGAATATGCAATTAGCTCAAACCCAGAATCCTTCGAGTACCATAGACCTATGTTAATGGTTTGTCTTAGGTATTGAAAGATCCTTTTAACATCTTTGAGGTGTTTTTTGTTTGGGCGTACCTGATAACGCGCACATACAAATGTCGCAAAGCCAATGTATGGTCGACTAGCAGTGAGATACATAAGTCCCCCAATCATACTATGATATCTAGTTTGATCAACTTGGGTACCTTGTAAATCTGCATCTAGTTTGGCAATATCCAGTGGTGTGCTAATAGTATTACATTTTTCCATCCCATGTTTCTTAAGAAGAACCATAATATTTTGTGATTGACATATAAAGATTCCTCGGAGTGATTGATGAACCTGAAGTTTGAGAAAGAACTTAATTTCATCGATCATTGACATTTCAAAATTATCTTTCATTAGTTTTGCAAATCTTGTTGAAAAGACTGGTTTTTTTTACCCAAAAAAATTATGTCATCGACATAGATTTGAACTAATAAAATGTCATCCTCGTGTCTTCTTATTAACAATGTCGGATCAACAATACCTTTTGTGAAATGGTGCCCGATTAGAAATGAGAAAAGCTTGTCATACCAGGCTCTAGGGGCTTGTTTGAGACCATACAAAGCTTTCTTAAGATGATTTACATGATTAGGAAAGTTTGGATCTACAAAACCATCGAGCTGACAAACAAAAACTTCCTCTTTCATTGGACCGTTCAGAAATGCCGATTTAACGTCCATTTAGTAAATAGGAAAGTTCTTGTGAGCCGCATATGCCACAAAGATTATGACAGCTTCAAGTCTTGCAACTGGTGCAAAAGATTCCTCAAAATTGATTCCCTCCTCTTGACCATATCCTTTGGCAACTAAATGAGACTTGTTCAGAATAACCGTGTTTTCAGCATCAGTCTTGTTTTTCCAAATCCATTTGACTATGATTATGTTTCTGCCAATAAGACATTCGATAAGTTCCTAAACATCAAGGCGTTTAAACTGGTTAAGCTTATCTTGCATAGATTCAATCCAGCTGGCATCAAGCATAGCTTCCTTAATATTTTTTTGTTCGGTAGTACTCACTTTTAATGCGTACATACATACTTCAGCATCGGCGTGAAGTTGACGTCTTATCATTACTGGTTTTGATGGATCACCAATCACTTGTTAAATTGGATGATTCTTAGTCCACTTATCAGTAGAGCGATGTGTTTGGTGAAACTCGTGCATATTTGATGGATCCTGATATGTTGAATATGACTCAACTTCTTCGAATACAGAAGTTTGAGGTGGATAACAGAAAACATTTCTATCAAATTCTGCATCGTCTTCTTGAACAAATTCATCGGCATTTTCATTTAAGACTGGTGTGTTTGGGTCACTGGTAACTTGTTCTGTTGATGAGGATACTATTTGAGGAGCTTCATCTTCTTCAACGACAATTGACGATGACGAAAGAGTGTTTTCGTTATCAAGAGTATTTGCAGCAGAATTATCGAACACTTTTGGAGAACTTGACGAATACTATTCTTCATACAAAGGACCAAACAAATTATCCAAGTCTGTTTTTGACGGTAATGATTGTGAATCTTGAAAATTCATGTAGTTGAATTCAGGTTCTAAATTTTTACATTCAGAAGCCATTGCTGTGAGTTCATCAAACTTGACATGGATCGTTTCCATTATCTTTTTGGTTCGACGGTTATAGATATGAAATCCTCTTGATGACTCAAAATAACCAATAAAGTTACCAATGTCATCCTTTGCTTTCATTTTCCCAAGAGCATCACGATCATTTGTTGGATAACACAAAGATCCAAACACATGAAAGTATTAAACATTAGGTTTTCTTTCACGAAACAGCTCATATAGAGTCTTATTGTACCGAGTGTATACAATAGAGCGATTCTGTTGGGATCGTTTATAGCTTAAGTTTGTTTAGAACTTATATCTAGGATAATAACAATGATAACATATATGCACAGTGGAATTAAACAAAGAACAATGTTATTATCAATAAGGTTTAACCAAACATTCACTCCAAGCCTCAATATTATTTGATCAGAATAATACGGTTACCTATCTCTAACAGTAACAAGGATCAAGGAAAACCTTGATTACCTTAAGGCTACACCATACAACTAGACGTCTACATCTTTACACCTTTGCACATACACACACACGTTTTCTTTTCTTTTTTTGTGTACATTAAAACATATGACCTATATCTCTTTATATACTAGAGATATTAGGTTTTACAAAGGATAAGAACAAATAATATCTTCAGTTATCTTTATCTTCTTAAGGAGATCTTCCAGAATCTTAATATTCTCCTACATCTTGTAGAATTCTTTAATGACGATTTTGATCCTTTTGTTTCATTACTAGTTTCTTTTGTCTCATCAAATCTATAATTCTCAACAATCTTCCCTTATTTGATGATGACAAAACAAATAAAGTCGTGTACGAACTTCATCATAAAGTCAAAGCTTCCCCTGAAGTTGAGATGTAATCACCTCCCTAAATGAAACAAAATCTTCTTAATTTAGACTTCCTTTGTATCATGCCACACCAAGGATCTATAAGTTGCAACCTGTTAATATTTCTTCCCTTTTTGTCATAATCCAATAGGGGACTTATGAATGTAAGCAACTTTGATTTCAACCACTTCAAACCAATATCACACCACTAACCCAAACTTTTCAATGACTTGAATTACCCTCCATGACGCATAATAAGAATAATGAATCCAAGCAGTAGAAATCTAAACTAGCAGTAGTAATAATGACTAGCAGTAGTAAAAATCTTCACCTCAATGATGCATGTAAATGGTTAAACATTTTAACAATAAGCTTCCCCTGAAACTAATATGTTTACCATCTCTTGAATCTTCAAATTCTATAGGCTCTTTGTAATGATCACTGATGAAGAAAACTAAGTATAACAAACTTGATGCTGAAGTAAAATAACCCAAACTTGTGTCTTATGTCTTGTACTATCTGCGTGACTTCAAACTCATACCAAGACCAAAGTATAAGTAGATCTCAACCTCTTGACAAAATCCTCAACTACAATGAGACACTGAGCACAACAACGTAACTCCCTAAAGTGATAGCAAATGTGAGCATTGAGCACCATAAAAAAAATTACACACCTTTGCTAGATTTGTCAAGTCTTCATCACATCGTTTCTAAGCACAAACAAGTTATCTTCAAAGTGTAACACCCACTTTAAGATATGATAAGAACACGCATCCGAAAAACTTCACTTCAACTTCAAATAAGTAATAAACAACCTTCTTCATAATCAATTAATCCAAGAAATCTAAAACCAAGCCATTAAACGTTTAAGCCATTTAAACATTTTATCCAATCTTGTACTGTCCAAGATCCTTTTAACTAGCAGTCTTAACAAAAACGTGTGTCATCTGACATCGGACAATACTAACAGTATTAACTTTCAAGAATAAACAGTATTAACTGATTGTTTTTTAAAACTAACAGTATTAACTTATGAACGTAGCAGCAGTAACACTTCAAGCAACATTAACTGAATATGTTAGCAGCATTAAGTTGTCTTTGGGCAGCAGTAACCAACATAAGCAGCATTAACAAAACCCATAGCAGTAGAAACTTTTACTAGGAAGCAGTACTAAAAATTTAACAATTAGCAACACTTTATCTATCACAAAACTGTCACTAATTCGTCACTAATCTGCTTTCTCCTTCCTCCCAGAGCATTTAGTGACACTTTATTTGTTATAAAGCTATCACTAATTCGTCGCTAATTTGTATTCTCCTTCCTCCCATAGCTTTTAGTGATGCTTTAAGTGTCACTAATCTGTCACTATTGGCAGCCGTAGTAACGAGAAAGCTTGGCAGTAGTATATATGTAATGAGCAGTACTAATGTGTAAACAATATAACGAGCAACATTAACGAACATAAGCTTTAAACTTGGAAGTAGTAAGTTTCTTTGTAGCAGCAGTAATTGTTTTATTATTTGCATTGGCAGTAGAAATAAGTATTCAAACCCAAGCAGTATTAATGAATAAACTGGCAGCAGTAACACATATCTTTGTCATTCAATAAACCAACGAACCTGATTACTTATACCAAGTCTACTAATCAAACTGCTTCTTTAAAAGCGAATCACCTGTTGCTTCTTCTTCAAGGATCGAACAAAAAAAACCTTCTTAAATCTACCTTGTGGATACCGTCAACAATGGGAAACCTTCAACTTGTTCAGAGTTTAAGTGCAGTTAGGGTTTGTATAAACTATGAGAATAATGAAAAGCCTTGTTGTTAACCATGATAAATCCAGAGAACCCTAACCTGATAGTTAAGTTAACGCCTAGAAACACTTTTTTCCGAGGATTGTTAACTCCAAGATCTAAACACAGCAAAGTGAATAAACCAAACCTTAAAAAAATTTAGTTAATGATCAACGAAGCATTCCATGATGATCTTCAAAGTTTGACACTTAGGGTTTTGGAAACAATTCTAAAATTGTGAGTTTTTAGGGTTTTAGGGTTTTAGGGTTTGTAGATTGATTCTTATATTGTTGCTTCTTTTTCTGTCCAAGAACAAATCACTAGAACCTTCATCTTCTTTGTTTCTCCTGTAGATCCTGGCTTCCTTCAATCATGTTTAGATAACGAATACAGGAATCCTAATTCTTTAAGTGCAGCGAACAAAGAATAATTACAGCAACACAATAAATCTATTCAGCAACATAAACGTGAAAGCCTAACTTCATCTTTTTCTGCTTTTACTGAATTAGAACAGATTTTTCTCTTTCCGAATTAGGGTTTAAAAACCTTAACTTCACCGATTTAAACTAATTACTACCAAAAAAGAAACAAAAACACTTTAATTGCAGAAAACCATAAAACCAATAAAACCTTGTGATCCTAGATCGAGAGCCATGTGGCTCTGATACCACCTGTTGGGATCGTTTATAGCTCAAGTTTGTTTAGAACTTATATCTAGGATAATAATAACAATGATAGCATATATGCACAACGGAATTAAACAAAGAACAATGAAATTATCAACAAGATTTTACCAAACATTCACTCCAAGCCTTAATATTATTTGATCAGAATAATACGGTTACCTATCTCTAACAGTAGCAGGGATCAAGAAAAACCTTGATTACCTTGAGGCTACACCACACAACTAGATGTCTACATCTTTACACCTTTGCACACACACACACACGTTTTCTTTTCTTTTTTGTGTACATTAAAACATACGACCTATATCTCTTTATATACTAGAGACATTATGTTTTACAAAGGATAAGAACAAATAATATCTTTAGTTATCTTTATCATCTTAAGGAGATCTTCCAAAATCTTAATATTCTCCTACATATTGTAGAATTCTTTAATGATGATTTTGATTCTTTTGTTTCATTACTTATTTCTTTTGTCTCATCAAATCTATAATTCTGAACAGATTCTGAGTAAAGCAAGCAGTAGCAATAACTTCAGCCCATAGAAATTCTAGAGTTTTTGAAAAGATGAGCATTGTTTGTGTAGCCTCTACAACTGTACAATTTCTACGTTCAACAACACCATTTTGTTGAGGCATTCGAGCAATTGACTTATGATGAATAATGCCTAGCTTTGCATAAAACGATCGTAATTTCTCATTTTTGAACTCAGTTCCATTATCAGTTTGGATCTTCAGAATTTAAGCCTTTAGATTCCTTTAAACTTGATTACTGAAATTGATGATTGTATCTAGAGCCTCATATTTGGTACGAAGAAAATATACCCAAGTGTAGCGAGAATAATCATCTACAATCACAAGAATATATTTCTTTACATTGATACTTGCTACTCTCATTAGTCCACACAAATCCATGTGAATTAATTCGAGTTTGGATTCTGTGCGTAGAACCAACTATGATGGAAATGACACTTTCTTACTTTTACCTTGCTCACATGCTGAACATAAGTGATCTTTATCATAGTTAAATTTCGGAAGCTCATCAACTAGATCTTTTGACGTGAGTTGATTAATGGTACCAAAATTCAAATAAGAAAGCCTTCGGTACCATAACTATGATTTTATGGATGTTGCTTTGGACATCAAACACACTGGAGAAGAAGCTGCCAACTCATAAATGGAGATAGTGTAGAGATTAGATTCTCGAGAACCAGTAAGCAAATCATCACCCTCCAATTTTTGAACATAACAAGTGTTTGAATGAAAGGTTACTTCTAAATCTCCATCACAAAATTGTCTGACTAAAAATAAGTTGTGTTTGAGGCCTTTAAAATAGTATACGTGACGTATCGTGAGATTGCCTTAAACATAATCTCCATATCCAGTGATTGCTGCGAAGTGATCATTCCCGAAGCGGAGTGTTCCCATGAATTTCTCAACGAAATTTCTTAGTAGTGAAAGATTGCCAGACATATGCTTCGAGCACCCGCTATCAACAATCCAAAGGACGAGCTAGATCACCTGCATCAAATGAAACAAATGTAGAAGGAAGAGTGGACAGTTTGGCTACCCATTTCTGAGTGGTAACCGGTGTGTTAGATTTAGAACGAACACGGATATGACTCTTTATTTCACTAGGGAGTGATTAAGCGGTTTTGCTCTTGGGTGTCCAATTAAAACATGGTTGGTATTCAAACCATTTTTGCCACTTTTTGCTTGTTGCAATTTTGTTTTTCATGTAAGTGTCCTACTTTGACTAGAATCAGGGGATAGTGATAACGCACTAGAGACCTTATTTGTTGTTGTTGGGGTTTTAGCAACGCTAAATCTAGATTTCGCAACTACAAAAGTAGCTCCTAAATTCTTAGATTTTGCTGCTACAGGGGTAGCGAATAAGGCTCTTTTTACCCTAGAAAATCTAGACAAAGCATAACGAGCAACACATTTTTCATGAGAAAGCATAAACACATCTTTACCACAAGAAACACAAACAATATTTAAACTGTCATTATCAGCATTTACAGTCTTGGTGTTTAACAAACTTGCGTTTGATTGATATACATTCGAATTCATTGTTTTACGCTTATTAGAATCTATACTAACACTACTTGACACCTTCTGAACATGTACAGATAAGCTCTTATCATGAGTGTTCTTCAAGACTCTATTCTTTGATTTAGTGTCCTTAGACTTTTGTCTTCTAACACTATTAGAACTTTCTACACATGTGGAATTAGAAACATTTATGTTAGCTTTAGAAACCGGCATGTGTGTCTCTGTTTATGTAATTTTATGCATTCCTCTTGCGATTACATTCGCACTCTGTTTTTGACTTTGCTCATTTTTTGGTGTAGAATGTGAAGTGACTGGTTTTGACGTATCTGTATTGACCTTAATATTTGACGCTTTCTTAGCCTTGACTGCTGTGTTTGTATTTAATGGTGTTACACAGATAGGTTTTCCTAAGGTCTCAGATTTGTCTAACTTAGTTTTCACATTTAACATATTTGCATCATTCGGGTTGCAAGCAATTGAGAAACTTGGTGTTGATTACCACTGGAATAGGATGAACATTATTACGATCCATAATATTCATAAGTGTTGTCAATCTTTCATACACGGATTCTAATGATTCTCCTTCCTTTGCTGCAAATTTATCAAACTCATCTATGAGTCGTGAATGTCTCACCTGATTAGTAACATCAGAACCAAATATCAACCTTTTAATTCGTTCCCACATATCCTTAGCATTTTTGCACGCATCCACTGAATTATATATATCATTGGGTATAGCTTGAAGAATAATTCAAGACTCTCACATCAGCAATGTATTGCTTTTTGTTTCCCTCAGTCATTTTGTACAATGGTTCAAGTATCTGCTCAGAAGGCTTGTCTGGATTAGGAATCATTGGGTTGTCATAAGGTCCTTTATCAATTGAACGTCACATTCAATCCCCCTCTTCAAGCTTATTATCCAAAAACCTTATGAACCTACTCTCCCATGGAATATAATTCCCTTTATTAAGCATTGGAGGTCTTTCATTAACTCCTGAGTCAGTTAAAGTTTGTTGATTTGAAGTAGACACGTTGTGTCGAATGATTACAACTCAAACTTGTATCGTTTTAGAGATAAAGTCTTGTAATCGTAAAGTTAACGAGTAATGATAACCTTGTCTTGTATTACAACACTTTTGACTGAAGTAACCTTGAAGAAAGTAAACCTTGATTTGTTACAAAAGTCTAAGTAACACAAGCCTTTTTACGAAAGCTTAATTTTCCAAGATTAGAAGATACGGAACCTTTTAAACTGTGTTACGAAACCTAAATTATGAGATACGAAACCTATGAAATAGTGTTACGAAACCCACTAAATGTGTTAAGAAACCTCTAAAACTGTATTACGAAACCCAGTGACTGTGTTACGAAACCTTTGAAACAGTTTACGAAACCCTAAAACTATGTTACAAAGCCTCTTCCAATGAGATACGAAACCTTCCAATATGAAAAACAATGTTACGAAACCTCTTGTGTATGAAACCAAGTCTTACGAAACCTCAACTGTAATACGAAACCTCTTATACGAAACCGTCAGATAGTAAACTATGTTACAAAACCTCGCATATGAAACCTGTGATACGAAAGCTTAAAATACAAAATCAAAACCAAGTTTTTGATATGAAACCTCTTGTTTACGAAACCATAGATATACAAAAGCTTCTACGGTATATGAAACCAAACAGTTACCGAAAGCTTCAATGTACGAAACCACCTTTTGTAATTCCCCAATTACCTCTACTTTTGTAAAATCCAAGAAATCCCTTACTTTCGCAAATTCTTAGCTACGAAACCTACAAAAAATCTATCAATATGATTCTAAGCATTTTAGAGTGATAATATCAATGTTATCTTTTCAAATTGATGAAATTCTAGATTACCAAAGCTATAGAAAAGTGTTACGAAAGCTAAACTATGTTATGAAAGTAAGAAATCACTTATGTATGGCAGTTTATGAAACCTAATCTATGATACGAAACCTCAAAACTGAAATACGAAAGTTATTTTCCCGCCTAAAACAGTTATCGAAACCTATTCCTGGTTTACAAAAGCTATCAAATCCATATTTTCGATCAAATTCAATCTAAAACACGTATTTTTCGTAAACTAGATATTAAACCTACAATTTGATGATTACAAAAGCTTTTATTCTGCGTGTTAAGATCAAAAACTCATCAAATCATAAATCTAATCACGTATTATCCTTATGAAACCTACTGTTCATCGATACGAAAGCGTTTTGATCAAAAATTCTCACAATTAAGCTCGATTTGATTCAAGAAATACACATTAGATCTCTCCCGACGATAAATACCAGTTGTTATATGTCATGTTTGCATAGTAGATATCATACGAAAGTGAAAGGAATAAAGGAGAGGAGCTAGAGAGTATTTTTATCATTTTTAAATTTTCAATCCAAAAGGGAAAATAGAAATAGAAAGGAGAAGTGAATTACAAAATGTAAAAGACTTGTATAAATACCCCTCCTAGATGGATATTTATACTTATTATTGTTCATATTCTATTCTCCTAACTTTAGTCAAACCTTGGTCAACTTTACTTAACTTTGACCAAGATAGACTTTATGACATTATAAATACTAATAAACTTGTAAAACTAGACAAAACTATACAAAGACCAATTCATCTAATAATAAACACTTTTCTTAAACCTAACATCTTCAAAAACCAGTCCAACTACATGCTAGAACTCCTTAAAAAATATGGAATGGAATCTTGTGATCCTATTGATACCCAATTGGAGACCAAAAAAAATCTTGATCTTGACAAGAATAGGACTCTCGTCGATGCAACGAAATATCGAAGCATGATTGGTGCCCTAATGTATCTTACATCAAGCAGACCGGACATTATTCATACTACTTGTTTATGTGCTCGGTACCAGGCTCTGCCAACTGAGAAGCACCTCAAGGAGGTTAAAAGAATCTTTCGTTACCTCCAAAGAACCGTCCATATGGGTCTCTAGTATACGAAGGATTTTGGTTTTGAACTAATCAGCTTTTCAGATGCTGATCACGCTGGATGTCAAGACTCCTTCAAGATAACTTCTGGTGGAACTCAATTCTTAGGCGAAAAGCTGATGAGCTAGTCCTCGAAGAAACAAGACCGTATAACACAGTCAACTGCAGAAGCAAAATAAGTGTCTCTATCCGCTTGTTGTGCTCAAGTCCTCTGGAACACAATTAATGAATTATGGCTTTTACTTTAACATGGTCACTATCTATTATGATTCAAAGTCTGACATTGCCATATCCTGCAACGCGATACAACACTCTAGAACCAAACACGTAGAAAAGGGTACGATTGAACTGTATTTTGTCAAGACAGATTACCAGTTGGCCGACATTTTCACCAAAGCCCTTCTAGTAGATAGGTTTAACTATTTGGTTCATCTCCTTGGTATGCACAATTTGTCTCAACAAGAGCTTGAACGTCTTGCAAAATCACAGTAATACTTTGTATATATTTATCACAAAAGCAAAATACAAAATTATACTACCTATAAAAGCAAAATACAAAATCAAAAATTTTCAAAAATACCAAAAATAATCTTCTCTGACATGTCTCTCGTACATTGATAATATTAACGTCCCTAGAAATGTCGTTTAACAATGACACGGGAATGTAAATAAAGTTCAAGCAAGAATTGCTAAAAAATTTGAAAACATGTCTCTTCAAATTTTCTCTACGATTTCTAAGTAAATGCCAGCTTAGAACTCGACTCCAAAGAAAGGAAAATGTTTATTTATGAACATTATTCCTCAACAATGGAAAGTTCATGTCTTCTTGGTCTTGAGCAAATTCATATAAACATTCAAAGTTTTGAATGCTCAAGAGAAGTACTAAGGAAATGATATTTCATAAGATAAATTAAAAATCATTTTCCTGTTGAGCATAATTTTTCAAGATATTTTCAATAGATATATTCAAATTCATTTAAAATTATGTGCTCAACAAACTCCTACTCTAAGTTTTTAACTCTAATCTATTTTTAAGGAGGGGCATAAATATTAAAATTTAACTACCAATGGTTCATCCGGCATGTAACATTATTTCCCCATGCTCGCTCATTTTACAAGTGGATCGACGTACATTAACTTGTATTTTAATTCACTTGTTCAATCAAAAATTACAACCTCCTATGCAATTTTTGAGGGGGAGAATAGTGATTAAAATGTGATCAATACGGCTTAATTCGGATAAGATCTTTTGAATATAAGTGCGTTCCCGACCTTGCATATGCAAAACTCTTTCATAATATGGTGCATATGTGTAGGGGGAACTTTTTGGTGAAAATGAAAACTTTCAATGTGTAACAAATGTTTTCTCAAACACGTTGATTGATTTTTTAAATGGTTTTATGGATATGATAGTAATACCCAAAGACCGACCAACTGATGTTAATCAAGGAGATATAAGGCGGTTAAGGATATGTATTCTATTCCATGATCCAGCCAGAACCGGAGGGATCTACCGAGGGACACTCCAATAGATAGATTAGAAGTCCTTAGGTATGATATAAAAAAGGAGTAAATTAAGAAAGGGAAGAATCTTATCTAATGCGTGAGTTATCACCGGAACAATCCCAACATGGTAATAATAAGGCCGCATTGGTTTAACATTTAAGGGGTTAAAGAATTAAAAAGAAATGTAAGGATAAAGGGTGTAAAGAAAGAAGCCCACCACACTTAGACAGAAACCGGGTCAATGCATAATCTATCTGTAATCACAAAGTTGATTCTGATATTAAAAACAAGTCATCATGGACCCAGTGATGCAATGCACAACCCTCCTAGCTACTCAGGCTTCTCTCAAAAGAAGTTTGTTTCATTTCTTATGAAGTACAACACGCTTCTATCGACTTTCTCATTTCGATATCGTAGATATTAAAAATGTGTCAGTTCGCTCCAGCCTTTGATCACCAAATAACAAAAGTGCACTTATAGAGTCTAGATCCAAGAGAGATCAATTAATAAATCTCATTAGGACACAATTCTCTTATCACAGGTACAATATTTTACTATAAAACAGGAAACTGGTGGTTATCGCAACCTAAAATCGATGAAATGACAAAGACATATTCGTCCATATCTGTTGTTTATCACTGACCTAAACATGCAGGACTAGTCGATGGCGTAATTATCACATTCCAGCTAAGTCGCAATCAAGGCCACATGCTCATACTCAAAGTTCAAGGATACATTCAAAGGCATCAATCAAGACTTGAAGACAACTTTGAATTTCGAAGATACACTTCTGCAAGCTCTAATAAACAAGAACTTCCTCAAAGAACATCAAGTACATGATTATAAGAAGTGTTCTAGTCAAGAAGTATCCAAGATTATCTCAAGGTTAAAGACCAAGATATCAAGATAAAGTCAAAATATTTCAAGCTAAAGATCAAGATCCAAGATCACAAGCATGCAAAAGGAACTACAAAGGAATTCCCAAGAATACAAGGTTCCAAGATTCACGACATTACAAGAAGTGAAGCCATATGTGCAATGACCACCCCTTAGGGGGGTATTGTTAGCCTTAGTTTTAGTAAAGTGATGGTCATTGATATTTCCAAACCTTGTATAGCCTAGATTATGTAAACGGGAATTATCTAAGCTAACTGGGCCTAAGTTATGGGCCTAAAGCCCATTCATTGTCTAAGTTTTGGCTCAATAAGGCCCATAGGGAACCCATTAAGGGCCGACCCTATAGACTATAAATACCCCTCCCAAGCATGTTTGGGAGGGTGTTTGGTTCTAGTTTTATTTCTAGTAGATCTCGAGCCAGCTTGCTCGTCTAGTTATTTCTCTCTCTAGTAACTCTTGTCTCTTTGATTTCTGAGATTGATTGTTCATCTTGTTTATGATGATATTAGTGCTTACACAACTTGGCCTTCTTCTTTAGAATCTTATTAATGCCTCGCTAGTAGCAAACTGTTGGAAGAGTAACAGACCTCTAATGGTTTCACTTATCTGTTCCGTAGATCTCTGTATGGTTTTCATGGTGTTGTTTAGGTCAATGATGGTTACGTCAGTCAAACCACCACTATTATCATCATTTCCTCCTTCTGATGAGCGAGTGTTCACCATTGCAGAATTTTTAGAACAATATACCGAATTCTAACGAGTCCCGATTCCCAAATAAGTATGATTCCAAATTCGGAAAAAATACAACAAGGACCGAATTTGTAAAACATAAAACAACCAGGACTGCATCCAGCAAATTCTGAATCCACTAAAACAAAAGTTTCGTATTCTTCAACAAAAGTTTTGAATCCTCAAACACAACAAGTTCCTAATTCACAAAACAGAGAGGGTTTCGACTTCTCCAACACAACCAGTTCTGGATTCTTTTCAGCAACATATTTCGAATTCAGAGTGTTAACAGAAATTTAAATTCTCAATAGCAACAGAATTCCAAATTCTTCAAATAATCAAGATCAATTTTAGAAGTCACATAATCAAACCATTTTTCACTGACTTAAACAATAACCGAGTCCAATCAAGAACACCTTAATCCTAGTTTTTACTGGAATTTGATCAGATAAAGTATAACTCGTCAAAAATCAATCGGAGAAGATAATTAGTGTGCTAGGAAAGGGCTCTTGATACCAAATGTAATGATCTTTACTATGTATAATCGAAAATGAAGGATAATGAACTCAATTAGGTATTCCAAGTAAGAAGAGGAAACACAAAATTAAAGATCAAATGAATTTGTTATACGAATGATGTAGTGTATGAGAATTACGAAGAGAAAATGTGAAATCACAAATCAAGAATGAGAGAAAATAAACTAAGAACACGTATTTAAAGGGAAGAGAAATGCACGGGAAATTCTGTTAGGATAGGTTTGAGTGAAGTTTGACTTTGGGTGCGTGTATGTCACATACTGGGAGAATTGAGAACATAACAATTAACTGCCGAAGTCGAACACCTTTCAACTTCCAACACTCGTGATACACTTCAAACCCAATGTCTTCAATAGGTTGAGAATGTTAGGTAGTCTTATGCTACTTTGTCCAAGTCCGCTTGTGGGCTTTGGGTCTGTTAGGGTTTGCATGTGTGATCTTTATATATTATGTCGTAATAATACTCGATAACCTACGAGGTTTCATTGTTTAACATGATATTCGAGCATGTTGATCTTCTGACCTAATCGGCATGATCTGATGTCTCTAGCCACTCCTTCAAACCCTAGTTTTCGTTGTTTATCCGTTATCTAAAGAAAAGAAATAAATAAAATCTATATTCGAATTAAATCCTAGACGGTCACTGTTTTGACCATAACTTCCAAACCGTAAGGAGTTAATTAACACCAATCTGAAGAAAAGCAAGAATCACCGTTGTAGCCTTTGCCACGCGCCATAACAAGCCACTGCATTAAAAAGACATGGCTCACTGTTTTGTTTATAACTCTCATACCGCTTACAGTTAGATGACACCGTCAGGGGTCGTGCATTTGCAATTAAATTCGAAAGAAAATTCTACCGAAATCGTCACCTCAACCGATCAGACGCTCCTTGATTTGCTTCAGCATCGTTAATATGTTAAAAATGAAAAATGTACAGCACTTATTTTGATTTTATAAATCTGAACATCAATATTCAAGAAAACTCTAATTAGAAATGAAATGAATTCGGCATATAAAATAATTGTTAAAAATTTATATTTTATAGTTTTCTGAGGTTGTAATTTCTCATTTATAACTCAGAAAAATTATTGGATAATTTATAAATAAATTCGAATGATTATTGGAGATTTAATGTGTTTAGCGAATTCGAATATAAGGAAAAAGGGAAGAAAAATGAGTTAAAATGAATTGGGTTAGGCGTTTTTTGTTATTTTTTCCAGGTTGTAATTATGCCAATGATTGGTAAATAATTGTGTTTGTGATTGGGAAACATTTATGAATGGAGTTTTGTGAATTATTTGTATAGCCGAGAATTGCTATTTAAAGTATAAGGACATGTTTTGTAATTATCTGAAAACTTTGGGGTCTAATTTAAGATGTGTAATATATTTGATTATGATCTGAGAAAAATAAGTTCGGGGGTAGAAAATGTCATTTTGTTTAATATGTATTTATGTAATCTCTTACTTTTTTATAGGAACACGTGCTATTTAATAGAAAACATGCTATGCGATGCGTAAACTTACTATATATAGGAAACCTAGCTATTCGTTTGCGAAAAGTCTCGCACCAGATTTTTAGCAAGTCATTTTTGGAAAGTTTAATTATGGGAAACTTATTAAATCAGGAAAGTTATCATTTATCGGGAAGTTAATTTAGGAAAGTAATTTTTGGCAACTTACTAACATTATGATAGATGGCTATTTTTGGAAAGTACCCAATATAACAAGAATACTATCATGAAACATACTAAATCATGGGTATGTTAATATGGAACGTTACTAATCAAGGAAAACATGCTAATTATAGAAAGTTACTAAAAAATAGGAAAAAAAAAAGTATACTAAAATAGAAAGTTTACTAAAAACGAAAAGTGACAAAAAATGGAAAGTAACCTTAATCAGGAACAAAGTAATTTATATATGTCCCTTTAACATGTAGATCGCATTAACAGCAGGATTTAGCGTTTCATCTTCTTATCATCTCTTTCGGTTACTGCTGGGACATTAGTAGGGTTGTTCTGTCCTTTTCAGTATGGACATTCTTTTTTTCATGATTCATCCCCAGAAGTGCTATACTCCCCATTATTTATGTCGTTTTAGCATGAATCCTTTACTTGGTTTGTTTCATGACTTATTCATATTGCCCGAGCAGCTTCTAAATATATGCTATGACCATGAGATTTTACATGTATTACCCAACCTAGCATGGGGATAACATGACCGTGACACATTGAGAAGTGGGCACCTTGTGTCACGACTCTTCGGGTTGAGAAGTGATTATCACTCGGATCGTCCCTTTTCAGTACCTGATTTATATTTCATGTTTGGCCATTATTATTCAGGGCGTTATGGGTGCGCCTAGTTTAGTGTTTAGCAGCGTTTCATGGTTAGTTGCGTTGGTGTGTGGTCTACATCCCAGCACAGTTGGAGCTGATCCGTCCGCTCCGCTAGATATTTTAGAAAGAGGTCTCCGCTCGTTTACTTGTTGAGGCCAGCCCCTCTATTATAGTGCATGTATTCAGACATTATTGATTAGACATGTATGATTATGTGAGCTCGCGTGGGCATTCCTTATTATTTATGTTTATATTCCATGATTATGTGCATGACATCTTTACTTGTATTACCATGCTTTACAGTGGTAGATATTTCTATTCTTCTATGACTCATGATCTCCAGGGTTTCCTCTATGGCACTTATGATCTGTTCCTCTACTTTTGTATTTTGATATTCAGGACTCATACTTATTAATTACATTGTTTTTATATTCCGTTCCACTGAGCGGTTATGCTCAGTCGTTATTTCTTGTCTGTCTTATACGGCAGGTATCGGGGAGATTGGGCAGTGGAGAGTGTGTGCTTTAGGAAGATGAGCCTCCATTAGCTTTCCGCCCGCCCCCCCCTTCGCTTCTTCATTTCTTTTGTATGCAAGAACATTTTGATGTGTTATACTAATCTCGGACACATGGTTATCGTCTCCTTTAGACTTCTTTTACTGTTAGTCATGTTGATCGTCAGTATTAGGAGCCGATGGTTTGATTCGGCTTTCACCTTGTCGTGTGTTATGCATTTATGACTTTATGCCTGTTATTTGCTTTGTAAGAACACATGATTATGATGTTTCGGCTCCTTCCTGGAAAGGTGGGGGGGGGTTTTTGTGTTTTTTTTTTTCGTTACAGTGAGAGTGAAGTTTGGCTTTGTGGCTGCGTGTATGTCACTATACTGGGAGGAATATTGAGCTACATAAACAATTAACTGCCGAAGTCGAAACACCTTTCACTCAACATCGTGAATACACTTTAAAGTCCATTGCGTCTTTATAGGTTGAGAATGGTAGGTAGTCTGTATGCTACTCTGGCCAAGTGCCGTGGTGGGCTTTGGGTCTGTTAGGGGTTTGCATGTTGACTCTTTGATATATTATGTACGTAATAAGTACTCCTAGTAACCTACGATGGTTGTCAATGTGATAACATGGTATCCGAGCATGTTGATCTTTGACTAGATCAGGCGATCTGAGTCTCGAGGCCGACTTCGCGGTCAACCCTGGTTTTGGTGCGTTTATCCGTTTATCTAAAGGAAAGAAATAAATAGTCTGTATTCGAGATGAAGCTAGGAGGTGCACTGTGTTTGACCATAAGACTTCCGAGAACCAGTAAGGCGTTAATTAACACCAATCTGAAGAAAAGTAAGAATCACCATTGTAGCCTTTGCCACGCGCCATAACAAGCCACCGCATTAAAAAGACATGGCTCACTGTTTTGTTTATAACTCTCATACGGCTTACAGTTAGATGACACCGTCAGGGGTCGTGCATTTGCAATTAAATTTGAAAGAAAATTCTACCGGAATCGTCACCTCAACCGATCAGACGCTCCTTGATTCGCCGTTATAAGTCCAGATAGTCGTCGAAAAAAATCTTTGTTTTTTAGATTATGTTTATTCGTTTCGACTAGTTACTATCAAATTATTGATTCTTTTTATATTTTGTTTATTAGTAATTATAGTTTACACTTAAATTTGAGCTTTTATGTCGCCCGAATTGCGGGAGACTGTTAGGTAGTCTTATGCTAGTTGACCCAAGTCCTCTTGTGGGTTTTGAGTCTATTAGGGTTTGCATGTGTGATTTTTATTTATTATGTCGTAATAATACTTGATAACCTAAGCAGTTTCATTGTTTAACATGTCGACATGATCCAACATCTCTAGCCACCCTGTCAAATCCTAGCCGTTGTCGTTTATCAGTTCTCTAAAAATAAAAATCAATTTCGGACTAAACCCTAGCCGGTCACTGTGTCGACCATACTTTCAAAACCGTAAGGAGTTAACCGACAACGTCAGCGCCATTGGTTTGTACTAAAATTTCAAATAAAAGTATACTAAAATCACTGTTGTAGCCTTTGTCATGCGTCCTCACGCTGTGTAACAAGACGATGCATTAAAAACATGGTAATCAACCCTTTTTATGTAAAAAAACAACAATCAGATTAACATAAAGGCATACAAGATTATAACCGAAAGGTATAAATCTTTAGAGGATACTTTAGTTATATTTGCTCACATGTTTTGGCCCATTTGTTATGTATTTACAATATATAAACTATGACTTAGGTTATGCATGGGAATTAATCCCTCTTTCATGGTATCACGAGAAAAATACTAAAACCCTAACACTAATAGCTTCCTTTGTTGTGAATTTCATCATTGTGGATCATGACTCATGGTTTTACCCTTATTATGTTATATAAGTTGGAACAAATTAGCTTAAACATAGATCGAAATGAGATTCATAGAGGTACAACCAATTTAACAAGAAAAAGCAAGTTGGAGAGAAAAATCTTATCTAGTTGCCTTACAAGTTACCATATAGTTTCATCTATATCCTTACCTATATAAAACAAGCTATTGCAAAACAAGATCTTTCCTAAAACTCTTAAAAAATGACACCTGGCATTTTTCTGGATTTAATTGCCCAAAATCAATTCTGCCTTTGAAGAATAAAATGTCAAACAAAATTAAACCCCACCATTTAAAGGGTGTTTGTTTAGGATTATATGTGGCCTTATGATCTTATTTGATTTCAGCTTATATAACATAACCTCAATTTTCCGGCTTATTTTGACAATTGTGGGCTTATATAAGTTTATTACGATATGAAAAACTTATATAAGCCCATAATTCTCAATATAAGCCAGAAAATTATGGCTTATGTTATATAAGCCGAAATTAAATAAGCTTATACGCCCACATATAAGTCGAAACAAACACCCCTTTAATACACCGAACCCCTTCAAGAACAAATCTACCCCAAATAATTTAATTAAATCTGTGAAAACAATTTTCAATAAAATCAACACATCAATTAACACGAAAACAAATTCAATTATGAGTACAACAATTTAAAATATGTTGTTTAAATCAATCATGGGTTGTTCTATTATCATCAACCAAAAAGAGAAGATACAAATGTTATTTTTCCAGATTGTTGAACATCAAAATGTGCAAACAGGTGCTTTTAAATTTTTATTATTTGGGCCTAAACAATTATATTCATGTAAAGTCTTGAGTTTTACTTAATGTTTCCATGCAGATGAAGTTGAAATGCTTGTCTAATGGCCATGTTTAGGGATTAATTCCCATGCATAACATGCATCTTTTTATGTACAAACATGCTTGAAGTTTTCTGCATCTTTTTATTAATAGCCACATTTGATAATCATATGTGGTATAACTTTTTGAGACACTCCTACAGGAGGTAATATGTTGGATATAAATCGTAAGGTCCTATAATGCTAACATGTACGGCTGTACAATACCATTGCAAATGAAATTTAAATCATCAACTATAAAAGCAATAATAGTAAGGTTTAACAAGTCATTAAAAAGATTACCAGCCATGATTGCGTTTGAGGCCGACGACATGGTATGCATTTTCATTATTTTTGAAACTCCCCCTTCAAGTAGGAGGAGGAACAAAATCTCATTGTTTTTTTCATTCTCCTTGATAACGGCTCTGTCATAGCTTGAAGACGTTGTGTATCAGCTTCTCATTGAATTAATGATTGCATATGAGCGTCTGCGTATGTGTATGAAGACAGAAAGCTAGGAGAAGGCCGATAACTACGTTGATGAGCCTTTAAATAGTATGCTCCCTAACATTGTTATTCCCTACCTCAAGCACACTGAGATTTTACCGTTTGACTACGAGTACGTCTATAGGTATGTCATGTTAAAGTATCTAAGATTTGTTGTTTAGTATATTGTATGCTTAGTTAGTTACTAAGGAAACTTAACTAGTAAGAATTCTCACCTCCAAAGAAATCTTAGTTATGAAGAAAACTTCAGTATTAAGTATTCTTACCTTATAAGGATATTTAGATATCTAATAGTCTTAGCTATTAAGAAACTTACCTACTAAGAATACTTAGTGGTAAAGAAAGGACTGTGTAATAAGTTTTGTAAGCCTATAAATAGAAGGTTAATATGAAGCTGGAACATATCACTCCAGCCTTTAAATTTTATTTTCAATTCTGTGTTTCCGATTTACATTAGGAAGTTTGCTACTACTTTATACTTATAAAGTGCAGATTCTGTAAAACATTTACAGCGGTATCAGAGCTCTTTTCTTAAGGGGCTGTTATATTACTTGAGTGAAACACTTTTGTAACACTTCATAAATTCCGGGTTAATATTTTTAACCCATATCTTATTATTTATTTTACTTTTGAGTAAAATTTTACTTTTTACAGTTCTACCGAAGTGTTATCGCTCGTTGTCATAAATTTTTATTTAGCATGAACTGTCCTTAGGATTTTTCTTTTATCCGTCTACGTCCGACGATAAATAATTTTTATTTTAAGCATTTTTCGTTTCGTCTCGCGTTTTATGCTTAGATCTTACACTTTTACCTACACCTCCTATCTTTTAATTAAACCTACTTCACTTTACTTACACTTAAATATACACAACAAAAAAAAGAAATATTAAGCCAAAAAGGGGTCGACCAAAACACACACATACAAAACACAGCCAATAATTTTTCCTCTCCTCCTTTGTCCTCCGTAACCACGGCTCACAACCACCACCATCAAGGGGTTTCATCTTCTTCATCTCTTCTTAATTCAAGCATTCCAAGATTACTTCCAAGGTTATCCAAAGTGTTCCTAAGGTTTAATTCATCCAATTTCAAGGGTATTCAAGATTAAGATTATAAGGTTTCGTAATCAAATTAGGGTTTTTGCAAGACTTGGGTAAAAAAATTAATAGATTGGGTTGATTAAGAGATCTTTGGTGTTTTGGAAGCTATGGTTTGATTTTGATTTGGTTGTTCTTGGGTCCGAAAATCAGCTACCACAAAAAAGGGTGTTTGTGTTTAATTCTCTAATTTTATTCCCAATCTTGTAAGTTTTGTTCCTTGTTTCTTGATTTTCTTCCTTGATTTGGCCATGCATTTTGGGTCTTGATTCTGGAAATACATGTATTTTTGATGTTGTAAGGGTGTAGGACAAATTAGTATGGCATTGTGTAGACTTTTGATGAGATACGAATCTTGTTTGGATGGGTTTTGCAAGTGAGATTTAGGATAGTTTTGTAGCAGCAGGTTAATGGGTTGAATGCGGATTATTTTTTTCTTAATGGGTTCTGGAAAATTTATAAGGTTGTAGAAAAATATATTAGGTTCATGTGGCCGTTCGGATGGAGCCGTAACACTTTCCGACGAGTGAGATATCGCCGAAACAGCAAAACTAGTCAAAAATGGAGACCATAATTTGATTTAATGTAAAAGTCTAAAAATTTATATAACAACACCTAAATATGTAAAACTGTAGGTTCTAGGTATTGAACTAACTTAGATTTGAGCGGTCGTTTTGGCCATTGCAGATATACGGTTTTGGAGATACACCTAAATTAGCGAGGTGGTAAAAATCTGGGAATAATATGTTTTGGGTAACTAAGAGTAATTTGGTATTTTCACATGGTTCTGAGATTTTTAAAAATATGAGGCCTACATATCTGGAAAGTAGACTCAAAAACCTTTCCGTGAGCATAAAATCAAATGGTAACTCCTTATGGATTGAGAAATATGGGTTCATAAAGTTGGTTAAAATGCAGAATTTGGAATTTACGTATTGTTTTAAACTTGGAAATGGAAGTATAAATGTTCATAAGGTAGGATGTTAAGAAGTGAAAATGGTTACATGTTTTAATTCATATTAGATCAGGTTAGACTTCAAAATTTGGGTAAACTTTACTTTTATAAACCTTAGTGCAATGCCATGCTCATTTTGGAAACACATCTTATAAACACTTGTTTACTTTTACGTATTGAATATTCTTTTTTATTATAAGTTACACCATTCTTCTAGGTGGTGAGTAGGATTTCTCGTTTGTTCTGACATTCTCATCTTTATTTATTCTGTTCTTCAGGTGAGTTCATATCCTCATCTTTACGTATTTACATGTTTTATAAACCCCGCAAGGGAGATACATGTTAGTTTTTGCAAAAATTGAACACAAATGATTGATGGGTATGCTTGACCCGAATACATGAATTTAGTTTTACAAAATTAAACACAAGTGATTTCTTTGATATGCTTGACTTGAATATGTGATTTATTGACACTGAGTACCTTTTTACCGAAAGTCCATAATTTCATTAACCGTTAATTACGTACATGGTAAACTCTAGTACAAGTGAATAGATCTATTGGGTTTAACAAACCTCGTCTGGGTGAGTCTCCCTCACTTGGGTACATGTCGAACGGACGCATTGTATTGAGAATTAAGGTAGATGGCAATTATACCTTCGATGGGCCATCACTTGTACCCTCCTCCTAGGGAGGAGGAGAGCTCTTACAACATTGTCCTTAAACCATTTATACTCCCATGGTTTCATTAAGCTTATTTAGGGTTTTGCTTGTACTATATAAAGAAAGCCCTAGGTTCACCATTATACTCTTACACTTTCTACAAACAAACTCAAACCAAGATCCCTTACCCCCTCCTCTAAACCCACGCCACACATTTAATATTTAGGGTTCCATTTAATTTTTGCATTCAAGGCAATCCAAGTGTTCAAGTGTTCGTTCTAAGGTTACCTAAGACTACTCAAGGTGTTGGGAAGCTTGGATTCGGGTTTAACAAGGAATAATCAAGAAAACATATTTAGGGTTTTCTTGATTTGGGTTTTGATTTTGAAGGCTTGATTGGGGTTTACATCTTGTGTTCATCATTCCACTTATCTTCTAAAAGGTCTATTTAAAGTATTCCATGTTCAATCATTCATTTTCTATTGTGTACATACTTGTTGTATAAGTTAATCACCACCTAGATTCATTTTAAAGTTATATAAAGTGTTTAAGGATTTCATATGAATAAGTGACATGAACATTTAAAGGACTAAATACATGTAAGATATACGGTACAACACTTGGTGAAATTATGGTGCAAGGTCTTTAAGCAAAAATAAATACAAACTAACTTTATAAATTGAAAACCCTAATTTTATTATATAGCTACTGTTGGAATTCGAACTATAGACCCTATGTTTTATATTTTATAAAAATAGTGCTCTTTACAAGGATCGTGAGCATGTAAGGAACTCGAAAAACGGAATTATAACGAACAAGTTACGGATTTTACAAGTTATAAATCATTAACTTTATAAAAACAGTTTTATAAACTGTGATGAACAGTAAAGTTACTGTTCACCAGAGGTAAAAATCTCATAAATCTAATATTTTGATAAATTTCCTTAATACGAACCCACGGACATAAAGAACTCGAAAAACGGAATTATAACGAACAAGTTACGTATTTTACAAGTTGTATATAATTAATTATATAAAAACAAACTGTTATGAACAGTGAATGTTACTGTTCATCAGGGATATAAATCTTATAAATATAATATTTTGATAAATTATCTTAATACTAATCCAAGGACATAAGGATCTCGAGAAACGGAACTATAATGAACGAGTTATGATTTAAACAAGTTACGTATAATTAATTTTATAAAAATAGTTTTTATAAATTGTAATGAACAGTAAAAGTTACTGTTCATCAGAGGTTTAAATCTTATAAATTTGATATTTTGATAAATTATTTTAATACGGAGACGTGGACATAAGAAACGTTTAAAACGGAGTCGAAACGATAAAGATATGAAGTTTTAAAACTCGCGCGCATTACTTTTATTTTTATACAATCTTTTATAAAACAATTAATTATTAAATGAAATTTCATTTAATAAATCTACATTTTAAATGATACATTAGTAAATAAAAATAATATTTTCGTTTACGGTACAAATATTATACTTTAATTTAAACAAAGTACGAGTTAAGTATGGTTTTAACTTTTACAAGAATTAATAAACTATTAGGTGTGGTGTAAAGTATACGGACATGTGATTTTTTAATTATATGAATACCTTTATACTCACATAACGACTATAATTAATTAGGTTGCAATCCAAAATTGCCGAGGCGTTCACTTACTTGATTTAGTTAATCAATCATTACGTACGGTGAGTTCATAGCCCTGCTTTATACCAATGATATGTTTTTACAACTTTGGGCGTGAAAACATGCATCATTTTTACATTTGTACGCAAGTACTCTTTTAAACATATTTCGATTTGGCCTAAGTAGCTAAAACCACTATTGACCTCTATCTGAACTGTCAATTGCTAGTTAGCGAGCGCGAATGTTATGAATAGATCTATTTGGGATTGACATCCCTGTTCGGGTGAGTAGCGCTCATCAGTTTCGGAGGTACTGAAACAACGAACGTATACATGTCGGAACAATTTGGATGTTGCGGGTTGAACATCTACATGGGCACATTTAGTGCATTAAATTGCATACATATATGTCGAGCTTCGGTGTCATGAGCTTAGTGCACTTCGTAATTACTTTTAAGATTATTGATGTGGACATGTCTTTACATTGGAAATCTTGTGGTCCTACTTTATACATTACTTAAACCTGTGAATTCACCAACTTTATGTTGACGTTTTAAAGCATGTTTTTCTCAGGTCAATAAGGTACAAGAAACAAGGATACATTGGTGGTCATCATTTTGGAGTCATTACTATAAAGATTTGGATGCATTACATTTTGGGAATATTTGTTATGTCTTAAAATCTTTACTTTTCATGGATGAACTATTTAAGCTTCGGCTATTGTAACAAACAAGTCTATTTAATCCAATGTATCAAATTTTAAACGACTCATATAGAGGTCGTTCTCATATCTTGTGCTGTTGATCTATGAAGTAACACTCGCCAACCCATATTCCGCTGCGACCCATTTTGGGGGTGTTACATATTGAATATTCTTTTTTATTCTAAGTTACACCATTCTTCTAGGTGGTGAGTAGGATTTCTCGTTTGTTCTGACATTCTCATCTTTCTTTATTCCGTTCTTAAGGTGAGTTCATATCCTCATCTTTACATATTTACATGTTTTATAAACCCCGCAAGGGAGATACATGTTAGTTTTTGCAAAAAATTGAACACAAATGATTCATGGGTATGCTTGACCCGAATACATGAATTTAGTTTTACAAAATTGAACACAAGTGATTTCTTTGATATGCTTGACTTGAATATGTGATTTATTGACATTGAGTACCTTTTTTCCGAAAGTCCATAATTTCATGAACCGTTAATTACGTAGATGGTAAACTCTAGTACAAGTGAATAGATCTATTGGGTTTAACAAACCCCGTCCAAGTGAGTAGCGCTCACTTGAGTACATGTAGAATAGACGCATTGTATTGAGAATTAAGGTAGATGGCATTTATAGCTTCGATGGGCAAACTTATATAATTCTAGTTAACGTTCGGTGTCATGAGCTCGATGCAATAATATTTTTACATGACTTGTATGTGTTACAATGTCACTCGATGAGCAATGCTTGTGTTCTACTTATTTATTGATAAACTCTATGGATTACTGTTGCGGTTGTCGTAAAGGACTTCTACAAGAAGTTTTACAACTCCCTAGGCAGTGAACATAACCGTTGTAGTAGTAGTACAGGCAAGACTTGAGGGTTGTTATCGTTCTCTAGGGAAATAGGCTGGGAAGGCTTGATCATGGTCTAACAGAAATCTAGGGGTTGAGAGACGATTATTTTTGTATTTTTATACTTTATGAAAGCAGTAAATCATATGTTTAAGAGGTTGGTTTGGTTTTAGCTATTAAACTAAATAATAGACTACGCTAATGGTGATAACAATATAATAAAAGATTGTGTTCATTTAATCATCTATTACTCCCTAGATTGCTTCTCCTAGTGTTGTTGCTTTGTCACACTTGTGATGATCTATGTAATTATTTCCTAAGTCATGAACTAATTACATGAACCCGCCGTCTATTTAATATTCCGTTAAGGCAACACATAAGTAAGGTAGTATGAAGACTATTACAAGGCCCCTAAGAGTATATTAAATGCATTTGAAATATATTAAGAGTGGATCAACCATATAAGGGGCAAGGCAGCATGAAGACTATTACCTATGGTATCCTTTCTTCATAATCATGTTTTCCTAGACATATCAACAATGATACAGACAAAAGTTGGTTTTCTAAGACCTAACATGCATATTCATCACAAGAAGTAACACCACTAAGATCTACATCCTAGGTTTCATACAATCATAAATGAACACAATAAAAGGTTTAGCCAAGCATGTTAAAGATAAATCAAGAACAGATAAGAATCACACAACAAGACATATTGAATGATTAAGATAGTCTTACTTGATTAAAACATGAATTGAAGGAAGTACAATAGGGTTTTGAGGCCTTAAAATCGTCTCTAACATCTGCTAAATGAACTAGTGTTCGTCCCTTACTTTTACTTTGAAGTTACACACTTATAACCCTAAAAATGGATTTGTATATATAGGAAAATTGATGTGATGGCGTCGTGTTTTAATCGTGATGCTGTCCTGAGTAGAATATTCTAGATCTTAGGCTGGGTCGTGCGAGCTGATGCCGTCGTGAAATGTTGTGACACTGTCATGGTGGGAAGTGTGACGGCGTCACGTGTATTTTGTGACGCCGTCTCGAGCCTCTGAGTAGAAATTCTTGAGAGATATTGGTGTAGGTCCGTAGTCTTGTCCGTTTCTTCTCCAAATGAGCCCAAGTCATGTGTATTTCCTCCAAATGCTGAATACCTGAAAAGGAACGATTAAGTACCTATTTTAGGCATAAATGCACGATTTAGGGGGTTAAACGACCCTGAAAAAGTGTATAAAATGGCACCTCATCAAATACCCCTACACTTGAGATTTGCTTGTCCTCAAGCAAATAGACTTTTCTACCTAGACAATAACAATATGAGGGTCATTTTAACCTACTCTTTAAAAGTATTTTACAACACAACCTTCTAGACCTTGTAATTAAAAGCACGGAAAGTATATACTAGCACCTCACATAAGTGTTTGGGATTCTCTCTTTCACTCGGTTGTATAATAAATTATAACATAATGGGGGAAACGGAAAATCAACACTCATTATCTGTCATGGCATATAAATTACCATAGGCTTGGTAATGGATCAAACCTCCACCACTAGGTGCAAGCATTATTCATTACTATCTAAGAGATTGTTAGATATTAGAAAAAGACTCGGTCACCCCGTGTATTTTACTGTTTATTATAGCTCGTAGTTTAATAGTTAATAGTATGATTTTCAGTTTTTTTCGGGTACTAATACCCGGTATATTGTAAGTACTATATAAGCCTCTTCCAACTTTGGAAGAGGTAAGCGAGTCATTATTTCCTTTTCATAGAAACACATTTTCTCTCACTACAAAACTCTCTTAAGTGTTTCTCTCTCTAGAAACTAGCCAAAGCCAAGAATTGACCCCGTGTTATGATATAGGATATACCACAATTGGTATCAGAGCTTATGGGATGATTAGATCGTGTGTATGTGCGATTTTTGCTTGTTTTAGATCGAAAAGTGTACCATAGAAAGCTCTAGCTCATTTTATTAAGATCTCCGAATTTTGTTGTTTGTATTGATAAAGTTTGGGTGTTTCTAGTAGCTATTACCTTATGGTATTATGTTGTGCAAAAGAAATCAAGAAAAATCGTTCAAAAGAGTGATTTATAGGTGATTTTGTGTGATAAAAGTCGTTGTTCTTCGTGGAGAGTTGCCAGAATTTCTTCACGGCGGTTTGCTGAAAAATATTATTTTATTAAGTAGGTTACCAACCCTCTGACACACGGCGGGTTGCTTAGGTGGCGAGTTGCTCAAGAGGCGAGTTGTTACTAAGCAGCGGTTTGCTTACCAGCGGTTTGAACAGGTGGCGAGTTGCTCAAGAAGCGAGTTGCTTTATACTAAGCAGCGAGTTGCTTACCAGCGGTTTGCTTACCAGCGGTTTGAACAGGTTATCAGCGGGTTGAATATTTTAATAGCAAATATCTTGAGGAAACTCTGGCGGTTTGAAAACTCAACGGCGGTTTGATATTGCTTTACTTATTAAAATCTATAAACTTCACTCAACATTATTTGTTGACCGTTTTTCGCATGTTATCTCAGGTCTTTCAGGTTTATTGCTCGGAGGGAAGCCGAACGGATATGTACTTAGAGACTCTACACTTTATACATTCAATGAAACTTAATTTTTGAAAAACTTTATCTAAACATTTTCTCATACATTTGTGATATTTTGGAACTGTTTGGGACATGTTTGTAACTCTGATATTTTAACGCATCATTTGTGAAACTTATTTTAAAACGTCTCTTTTTGAGGTCGTTTTTGTAACTTGTACTTTCTGAGACTATGAAGTAGCACCCCATGTTGTATTCCATTGCGCGCTAAATTTTGGGGGTGGTACACTTTTGAGATTCAACAAAAAATTAGCCTAGACATGGCATCTAGTGCAACTGCTGCTCTTGCAATTCCTGGAACGCAATATCATATTTAGGCAGTAAAAATGAAGACATATTTGAAATCTCAATGTTTATGGAAGGTTGTAGAGACTAATGAAAGTCCTCCGGCTCTCGGAGAAAACCAAACGGTTGCTCAGTTAAGAAATTACGAGACTGAGTCGCTAAAGAAGGACAAGGCACTAACGTGTTTGCATTCGGGTATTGCCGATCAAATTTTCACCTCTATAATGGACTTGGAGACACCAAAAGTTGTGTGGGATAAACTCCAAGAAACCTTTGAAGGTACTGATAGAGTAAAAGCTGTCATATTATTAACTCTCAAAAGAGAGTTTGAATTATTAAGAATGAAAGATGACTAGCTAGTGAAATATTACTCAGCAAGGATGATGGACATCGTTAATCAAATGAGGCTTCAAGAAGTTGTGAAAGACCAGAAAGTAGTGGAGAAAATTATGATTAGCGTTCCTCTAAAGTTTGAAGCGGCTCAAAATTTAAAACAAACACTTTTAGAAGAGAAAGTTTTAGCAAAGGGAATAACAAAGGTTCTACCTCACAAAACTCTTCTTCAACATCAAAGTAGTGTACTTTTCCTCCATGTAATATTTGTCAAAGCACAAATTATCAAGAAGCAAATTGTTGGTTCAAAGATAAATCAAACTTCAAATGCAACTTTTGCAACAAGTTTGGACATCTCGAGAAGAATTATAGAGCAAAGAAAGCTCATAGCAACACACAAAGAATTCAACAAGAAAATGTTTTCGAGGAGGATCACGTTGATGATGAGAATTTGTTCATGGCTTCGCATCTCGATAAACATCCAAATAGCCTAACATGGCTTATGGATAGTAGATGCATAAGCCATATGACTCTAGAAAGATCTTTCTTCATTAGTCTTGACACCGCAGACAACCCAAGAGTTAAGCTCGAAGATGGACGGTATGCTCAAGCAAAAAGAAGAGGTACTATAGCTATCAACACAAATAAAGGTACCAAATATATTTCTAGAGTTTTATATATGCCTGAACTTGATCGAAGTATGTTAAGCGTGCCGCAAATGATAAAGAATGGCTATGGTGTGAATTTTAAAAATGACTCGCGATGCGTTATCACTGATTCTCGTGATTCTAAAATAGTTATCCTTGATATAGTAAATGATAGCTATTACTTAAAGCTTGATGTTGCAAATGCTAGCGCTTTTAGTGTTACTGAAGATGATAGTATGAAGTAGCATAAGAGATTTGGTCACTTCAATTATAGAACACTTCAGCATATGTATACCACTAAATTGGTAAGAGATATGCCTCCCATTAGTGAAGTTGATATTCCCGAATTTGATATTAAATATACAAACGACACTGATGTGTTAAGAACAAGAACACTTGTTGATGTTTACGAGTCTTATAGTTCTGTTACGTAACCTAAAAGCTATAAAGACGCCTCAAAACATTCTGAATGGATTGATGCAATGAAATCTGTACTTGAAATAATCAAGAAAAAAACCCATGGAAGCTTGTCGACTTGCTAAAAGGGAAAAATGCAATAGGTGTGAAATGGATCTACAAAACTAAATTTTGGCCCGATGGATCAATATACAAGCATAAAGCAAGATTGGTCGTGAAAGGCTACTCTCACGTTGCCGGTGTAGATTTGAGAGACACTCTTTCTCTAGTTGCTTGTCATGACACAATCAAGTTATTAATAGCTATAGATGCTTAACGAAATTAGAAAATTCACCATCTTGATGTCAATTTCGCATTTCTCAATGGTGAACTTGAGGAGGAGATTTATGTAAAACAACCTAAAGGTTTTGAAGTAGTTGGCCAAGAAGAAAAAGTTTATCGACTCTACAAAGCACTTTATGGTTTTAAGCAAGCACCAAGGGCATGGTATGCTAAGATCGATGCTCATTTACTGAATCATAACTTCAGGAGGATTTTATCAAAAAAAACCGTGCAACATGGAAGATCAAAGCATATCAATGTCAAATATCAATTCGTTCGAGAAGCTGAGAAGAATAGTGAAGTCAAGCTCAAATACTGTACATCTGAAACTCAACTCGCGAATATGCTTACAAAGTCGATTACTGGAAAGAAGCTAAATTACTTCAAGGCTCATCTTATGAAATCCAACAACAATCTTAAGGAGGAGTGTTAAAGTATCTAAGATTTGTTGTTTAGTATATTGTATGCTTAGTTACTAAAGAAACTTAACTAGTAAGAATCCTCACCTCCAAATAAATCTTAGCCATGAAGAAAACTTCAATATTAAGTATTATTACCTCATAAGGATACTTAGATATCTACTAGTCTTATCTATTAAGAAACTTACCTACTAAGAATACTTAGTGGTAAAGAAAGGACCATGTAATAAGTTTTGTAAGCCTGTAAATAAGTTTTGAAGCTGGAACATCACTCCAGCCTTCAAATTCTATTTTCAATTCTGTGTTTCCGATTTACATCAGAAAGTTTGCTGCTACTTTATACTTATAAAATGCAGATTCTGTAAAACATTTACATGTCACTTGCAGCCTACTCGACATACAAACTCCCACATGCATAATCTTTATTTGTTTGATTTTTTATTCACAGGTCAATAGATTGGTAACTTGTGTTGATGGAAATGTTGATGCTATTAAGCTTACAAATGGATATACCATTATAGCAGATTAGGTACTTTTACTTTACATTTATTGCGAACTTATGTCTGAGCAAAACCTCAAAGGGTTATAAGACGCTTTCCAATCTTTGCTGGTTGTTATTTGTGTTGGAGATAAACGTACTATGAGTAAATTTTTGTAGGTTGTTATTGGTATTTCAGGTTGTTAGCTATCAGATAGTCATTACAAAATCATGTTTACAGAGTAAACTTTTCTTATTAAGAGAGGAACTTAAATAGATAGAAGAACTAAAACCAAAGCAGCATTTCCAATTCTAGGTGTACTTTGGGGTTTATATTTAATTTATTTAATTGGATATGAAGTTACTGAGGTGAGTGATCATTCAGACTTTACAAATGTAATAGCACCACTTGAGGAGGAAGAAAATGGTGGTAGGGAACCGTAGCAGCTAAGCCTCTGGTAGGAGCAACAAAGAAAAGAGGGACAGCTGCTCGTGCTACATCTCAAAAAGAAAGCAGATGGTGGGAAATAGATGATTACGAAAGTCTTGAAGCCAGTGACACAAGCAGCATCACCCGGAAGAAGGTAATGTCGACGATGTCGTCTCCAACAAGAAAAGTGAGGTTATTAGGTGAGCAAGAATCTCCATTTTAATATTAAAATTCAAAATTTTAAAAACTACTAATACATCTATATCCATATATCACACTTTTATTGAACTTTAATTATGCATTGTGGACTTAGAGTTCAAATGGAGAACCCAAAAGAGGATTCACAGTAATTTGAACCGAATTAGGCTTTTAATATTGATTTTTATGTCCCTTCACTAGAGCTATCATGTTTAAGCTCAAGATTCAGAAGACACTGAGAGGATCCTATTTAGAGATGTGATATGGTCTGATTTAATTCAAAATAAGTTAGGTTCGGCACGTTACATGAGTAAGTTTATTCAATATTGCCACCATAGATGGCCGAATAGGTTAATCATATATTATTAAAACTAACAACCACAACTTATATCTAACTGTATAGTATTTTCTTAAATAGAAAAGTAATGAGGCCTTTCCCTTCTTTTTTTATAAAAGATCATTTTACAACAAAAATCTACTACTCCACTTCTATAAACAATATAAGTCATTTCATTAAAGTTATTAATTTCAGCATGAGTCACTTGTGGTTTATATGCTTCTTAAGTACAACTTTTTTGTTTATTAGACGTTGCACTTTTTAAAATTTTACTTGGTGAATCATATAATCTCAAAACAGTCACCCATTAGATCCCTTACAGCAACAACCAAACACCCCCTTACAGCAGCCATCCAAACACCCCATTACAACAGCTATCCAAACATCCCCTGACCACAACCAAACACTCCCTTACAGCTTGGCAAACACGTGTGATGTGAGGTGTCAAGGTTTTCCACCTCCAGGGTATAATCGTTGCAGTGCATTATAAGGTAGTGCTCTATGGGATGGGCTATTTTTGGTATTTTCTGGGTTTTATGAAAGTAGGTAAAATCGTGGGGGTTTGGTTTGATTAAGAAAGGCACGATTTAGAGAAATAAAATACTAAAACTAAATAGACAAGAAGACAATCAGAGTGATAGGGGTAACTATCTAGGTCATAATCTACCTCGGTGTCAGACAAACTAACAACAAACTTAACTAATGTAGGTACGGGGAATTACAAAGGTGAAATGACCTCGACAATGGTCGCCTAAGGTCAAATCTATGGGTGAATTCAGGCAAGGGGTTGATTACTGATATGGCTTAGATCTAGATATTAGATTATAGATTTGCATGCAAGATTAATGATCATAATACATTAAACAAGCAAATCAGATATTCAACATGGATATAAATCAAACAGTAAACACAGTTACATGCATATAATTAAGGTGTCACAAGTTGTTAATTTATCCTAATCTAGGTTTCATACTTACTAACAAGTTTAGCCAAGCATATTAATGATGATCACACAAATAAACAAGGTAAAATTGATAATAGAAGACATGATATATCAAACAAAAATTGTATTGAATTGAATGTAAACATGATGTTCACATGATGTAACAATCATTTACAATGCGAAATAAAGTGTGAAAAACCCTCTCAAAAGTCTGAGAAATTCATCCCTAAACCCTAACTTCCAAACTTGTGACTTGTGGTTTGTAAATCATAATCGTT
>BQNB010026344.1:46902-58709 GCA_026074375.1 Tanacetum coccineum | reverse complement strand
CTATCTGCATTAAATGCAGAAACGAAAAAATGAGGAAACCAAAGCAGTTCAACATCAAGAATTAAAGAAACGTATGTACTAATATTCATGTAACTCAATATCTATTACCAATGTATTTTCAATGTAAAACACTTTGTTTCTCTTTTTTCTATCTATTCAATAATTAAGTATTACAGTTGATAAAGACTAGTCCATTAAATTATCTATGATCTCTTTTAAATGTACGATATCTATGACAACATTTGACAGTTCATCCATTCATATCAGGCTATTGATAAATACTAGCCAAACTATTTCCCCTATATCAACTAGCTTTGTATAAACAATACAATCAAATCACACACACACCCACACACACACAAACATACTTCTTTTTACTACTAACAAAGTCTATGGCTAATTCTGTAAATGATGCACGTAAAACAATTGTTTCCAACCTGCAAATGGAGCTTGAAGCCGAGGCCACACTAGCGAATACAATGTTGGGCAACTTAACTCATTATTTTGAACAAATACGTATCCGTGAGATACAAATTACAATGTTGCAGAATATGCCTACAATGAGCCTTAATAGCTACGGATTACATGCTCTACTAATGACCCATGAAGCGGATATACGTACAACAAACAACTTAATCAGAGCAAGACAAGAATTGTTGAGAAGCATTGCTGAAAAGCAAAACTTCATTAACAATTACATGGCAATATAGATTGTCGAATCATGTTGTTTAACAACACCTAGCCAACCATTTGTGTTCTTGTTTGTTGTTGTTTGTTTTAAGTCAGAATAATAAGGTTGCCAATGTACTAGATTAGGTGTGGTTTTTTTCTACTATGTATTGTATTCAATGGATCATATGAATCAAGATTCTTGTTTGTACGATTTATTTGAATAGCTCATCAAAGACAACAATACTAAGAAGTTTAAAGTGTAAATTATGCTTACAATGCTAAAAAGGAAATTCAAATATCATTTGCTATTTACTAAATCAGATAAGACTAATTAATAACAAGCTTATTTATCACTACAAACTTACAAGATATCATAAATGATTAGTCCCTGGATTTTTTTTTACTGAAAGTGATAAGACAACTCAATGACACTGTTGTTTATGGCTAAAAAATTCACGCGATTTATGACAAGAATTGACAAATCATAGGCTTTTTCAGACATTGAAAGACAGTTCACTACAAATATATTACAGCACTACAATTGATAAGACAACTCAACGACATTATTTTTTATCACTAAAAATATCACGCGATTTATGACAATATCTGACAAGTCATTAACTTTTTTTGACATTGATTGACAATTCATTGCAAATGTCATTTAATTATAGCTTATATATAAAGACATAACTTGGGGACTCTCATACTCAAACTAATTTTCCCAATTCGATCATAAATTATTAATTGTATCTTCTCATTTTCTATCATGGCTAGTAACCCAGAAAACGTTAGGTCAAATATCCTTATGAAACTACAAGAAGCACTTGATGAAGAAGCTATTTTGGAGGAACAAATTTTAACCTTGATGCATCGGTTTGCTGATAGGTTTACGGATCGTAAGGTGGAAATTAACAATCTGGTGGTTTTGCACGATCACCCACTAATTGACTATGGTAAGTACGTCATTGGATGCATGACAGGGGGGGCATGAAGAAGTGTGTACCCTTGAAAAGTGTTAGAGATGAGTTGCTAAGGATTATGGAAGAGAAAAGACAGTTGATGACGAACTACAGAGACATGTAAAAGGATTACTGCTTAACACCAGTTTGCTAACCATCTTTGTAGTTGTTTGTTGTTGTTTTAAAGTTTTTTAAATCCTTTAAATATGGTTGGCCATGTAATCTCGTGTTGTAATGCTATTAATGAATATCGATGATTTTTAAAAATTTTAGTTATCGCGTTATACAATTGAACTGATAAAAAAACATTAAATAACCCCAACTAACACACTTCACAACATCATATCTTATGCATATTAAATTATTTTCGTAACAAGTTTTGGTTCACTTTGTAGACCTCATCAAAGACATCACTACCGACCAAAAAAAAATCCAAATAATGTTTCAATAGCGTAAAACGTTCTCAAAGATTGCCGATATCGTTATTTTAAAAACCAAACCCTAAATTTTATCAAAAAAAAAACCAAACCCTAAATTTTAAAATTTTATCAAAAAACCAAACCCTAAATTTTAAAAACCAAACCCTAAAATTTAAAATTTTATCAAAATTTTTTTACAAAAAGCTAATCACCATTACAATTGCGCGATCAACTTTTTTTTCATTTTTTTTTTGGAAATCCGACACATCCACTAAGAGACCGACACGTGTTCTTCGAGTTCTTTACCCCCCAAAATGCGCGATCAACTAGGTTGTTTTCGTAAATTAGGGGAAGGACGGTTACTGCAACAAATCATCATTTGTATTTGGTTGATTCGGTGAATGTACTTCAAAGAATAGCATGTGAATGTCAAGAACAAAAAGTGTACTTCGAAGAATAGCATGTGAATGTCAAGAACGTAAAATGTTATTTTAACAAAATTAAATAACATTAAACATATTAAAAACATTATTAAAGTTACTTCGTTACACTAATTGCATTCAGATAAACATACATAACATATTAACAAAAATATCTATTCGACATCAATAAGTTACAATCACGTTAATCAATTTTCACACATAAATGTTTATGGTGGAGGGTGTGGTTGAGGGTTTTCCCTCGGCACGTCAGCTTCAGGTCATTAAAAAACACACCTTTTATATTTTCCTTCAACCATTATAGCACCCTCTCTCTCTTTTTCATTAATTCTTTTTTACTTTTTATCATTTAAAAAATACCCCTAATACACAAATACCACTCATAATAAAAAAAATCTCTTTCCAAAACATTTTGTCTTTGCCTGGGAGTCTAGTCCCGTGAAAGCATGTATTTTTTTTCTCTCGCTAGGAATGGCGTGGCATTTGCTATTGATTTTGCTTACATGACATTTTTCCCTTTTGTTTTTATACGTTCACACCCTTCACTCTTAGTAAATGTTTACATTAGGAAAAAAAAGTGTCATACAATAAAAGTAGTGCAATAATATAATCAATATTGTACAATTATTTGAATATTTAGTTAAAAACATTCATGTATATTATACACGATTCGGTTCGATTCGTGAGAGTCTCAAATAACATGTCTATATGGAAATATAAATACAAGAGATATGCATGCAACACAGTATATAACTTTTCAAACGTGTAATTTTTTATTGATAAGAATCAAAGTTTTACAAAGTGTTACGAATCATACTTGTTGAATGACAATGTATGATTACTCTTTGAACAAGTAAACTTGACAAATTATCAAGTTTACAAGCAAACTTGTGTAGACACGCTTATATGATCAGCTGACTAATTGTAAGTTCGACAAAGGAGTAAGTGCGTTATAATTCCAACAACAATTAAAGCGATAGCTTTACTCCTACAAACATTCCTTATTTATAGTGGTACGAGGTTGTAAGAACCCGGAATAATCACTTCACCATGGTAATCACAAGAAAATAAGAGAAGAATAAAGAGAGAAAAGAGGAAGAAGATGAGAAGAAAAGAGAGAGAAATTAAGAGAGTGTTTGGATTGCTATGTGTTTACAAAATGAAACTTATGAGACAACCCACCTTCTTCACACATAGAGAAGGTGTATTTATACCACAACCATGTAAGGTTGGACTTGTCCATTGGGCCGGCTCACTATGAAACTTATTGGGGCGAATGGTTTGGACTTGGGCCGGGCTTGGGTCTTGTGGGCTTAAGCCCATAACGCTTACACAATTAGATTAAATAAATGAGTCTGATACCCGTAACTAGCCTATTACAACATTTAATAAATAAAGACCGAGCTTCCATGATTCGTAGCCGAGCTTTCTTGTTCGACTCAATATTTTGAGGCTAACAGAGGTTGACTCCTTAGTGGGGGTAGTTGAGACGTGTCAAAAATCTAGTGGAGGAGTACAACTGCATTTAATACACATCAATTCTTAGAAACATCTCAACCTTACTTTTGTGAACAGTGTTGCCAACTATTTACTCTTTTCACCAACTCGTACTAGGAGGAACTTTAATTCGAGAGACTCTTTTGTCCTGCCATTTTGCTTTATTGAATTGTCCCGTCTAAAACACTCTAAGAGGATTGTTGTTTCAAAGAGTAAGGGAACTCATCAGAGTATTGCCACCTCTGTCTCATTTCAACATTCAGCGTATTCCATTTACATACCAGCTGATATTCATCTCAGCTGACGAGTGTGTCTTCAAGTAATCTTCGAGTTCCTTAACAATGTCTTTGACTTGAATACTCTGAGGTTGCTCGCTGAAGCTATGTTTGAGCGAGTCTTCAATTACTCGTTGATATCCTATCAGCGAGTCTTCAATACTTAGTCTAATTTCTGTTTAAATCTAGCCAGAGACAATTAGACACTCAATTGGCCATAAAAACCAAAACCGAACCGGGATAAGCAGGTTTTTTCGGTTGCGGTTTCGAAGTTTTTCGGTTTCAGATTAAGAGGTTCAGATCGATTTGTCGGATTTTTTGAACACCTCTAGTATTTACGAGTTTTAATTGGATTTATATTAGATTACTTCAGCTTTAAACAGAATGTATGAAATTCATCCTAGTAAGAGTGTAGGGTGTGGTGGCTTAAGCCACAAAACAAAACGGGCCCCACAGGCTGCCACGTCAATTTTTCACTTCCACTCAAAAATACCCCTTCACTCATACACACCTTCACCTCTTTATTTTGGCCCCACCACTAACCATTTTTTTTTCTTTTCAATTTTTTTCACACATACATAATTTATTTCATAAAATTAAAAATACAAACATACGGAAATTAAAAATACAATACGGAATTATACGAAAATTAAAAATGCAATACGGAATTTAAAATTACAATACGGAAAGGCTTTAATCTGTTTTGTATTCTGAATCAGATTTCACCCTAAATTCCATCCTGAATAGCTAATCATGAGCTTGTTCTTCCTTCCAATATTCCTCCAATTTTTTGTTATAGATTGCATTTTCTTTTTCTCTCTTCGCTTCTTCTTCTAACACTTCTTTAAGTGCCTCTTCATCCTTAGCTAGTTGATGTAGCTCGTCCTCAGTGAGACCTCCTTTAGTAAGATATTCATGTTCTTCAAATGACTCTTCAATGGTTGGATAAGAAGACTCTTCAATCGTTGGATAAGAAGAAATGGGAGACACTGGTGGTTTCTCGGGTGTTGGGGGATTGCTTTGGTTAGTTTTGTTATCCATAGCCGTTGAATACAGATAATAAAGAGTTGTAGGGGAAGTTGTGTAAAGTTATGTGTGAAAATGAATCATGATGAATGGTATTTATAGGGTAAGTTGTAATACTAGCCGTTGGATTTAAAATTTGAAAATATAACACATATACTAGCCGTTGGAACCGCATCTTTACGAAAAACCTTAACCACATTACAATAATATAAAAAACATTACATAATAATGTTAAGCTAATGAAACCGCATCTTTACGAAAAACCTTAACCACATTACAATAATATAAAAAACATTACATAATAATGTTAAGCTAATGAAACCGTATCCTTACGAAAAACCTTAACCATATTTTTCTTTGTAATGTTAACAGTGATGGTTTAGGAGTAAAAACAGAGACATTAGCAAGTACCATAGCAGTTACTACATGAATATCCTTTCCATAAGTACCCACATCAAGGACTTTGTGATGTACTATCCCACGACTATACCGGAGAGATCTTTCATAGTCACATTTAGATCGCCAAGACAATTTAGAGAACAAGACTTCACTATTGCAATAACTTGTTTAAGTTTTCCCTTTTCCAGAAAGTTATTGATGTCCCCCAAATACCTAGTTACAGTGCCACCAGTAGAAAGCACATAGTTAGTGGCGCTAATCCACGTATCACTGTTAAAATCATAATCCTCACCCACATCCTCGACAACTTTATGCATATATTCTTGTGTCGACATTAAAGCCCCATCCGGATCAAGAATAAAAACATTTTCTTTAAGTTGTTTGGCTCGTTGAACAAGACCCGCAGGACCGGATATAATCATAACTGGATTTGGGGTTGAGAAAGATGGTTAAAAACATGTGCTATTAGAGACCTGAACGGTACCCGTAGGACCGGGTATTATCCTAACTGGATTTGGGGTGTATGGAGATGGTTCAACACGTGCGCTACTAGACGAACGCAGAACAGGTGTTAAATTGAGATCAGAATCGTCTATATCAAAATTGTATTCCCATGGATCATTTTCGTTAGTGAAATTGGGATCCATCTGGATAGTTGAATATTTGGATAGTTGGATAGTTGGATAAGAAGTTATGTGATATAATGAGGAGATTGTGAGGGTATTTATAACGAAAAAACTGGCCTTTTGAATTCAAAATTTAAAAATATAAAGTAATAACGATATTTAAAATACAATATTTTATTTAAAACATTAAATTAAAACAACATTACATTAACATAGGTCATAGTTTATTAATCTGATGACTCGTAATCTGAATCAATTCTGACCCTCCCAAATGTCAAAAAGAATTCATCATCATCAGCTTGTTTTTGCCTACTCTTTTTCTCCCGTGCTTTTGCATCCATTGCTTGTTCTTCTAGTGTTTCTCTTAAGGCTTCTTCATCTAGATGTAGTTGATAAAGCTCTTTCTCAGTAAGATATAAATCAGCATGTGATGATGAACAACCTACACTTTCTTGTGAGCAGTAGTAGTATTTTTCCAATAGCCAAGCTAACTTAGCATCCTTATGTTTTTCAAGTTTTGCCGCCTTTCCATACATAGAAAGATTCAGCTCGTAATCTTTATCAGAACCTTTTTTTTAAGAAACTGTCGACCAAAGCACGACTCTCTTGTGAAATGTCATTACATTTCTCGTAAGCTTTTCTAAGATCGTCTTTAGCTGTGCATGAAGTTTCAAATTGCAAGGCTAAATCCAGAATCGCGTTTTGACGACCGTTATCTTTGTCAATTAGTTTTTGAACCAAAGCTTCGAATTCAGAATCGGTATGTGAAAGTGAACAAGACATATAAAAATCTTAACAAGGTATATGATATAATTTTTGTTTGGGAATAAATGTGAAATTTTGGTTAAAAGAAGTGGTATTTTATAGTATAAAGAGGGTATAATTTAAAAAAAATTATTTTAAATCCTAACGGCTATATATATTAAGGTTTTAAATATTTTGTCCGTTTCCTTCGTCGTAGGAGTGGCGAAGGAGCCTGATTTTTGCTAGTGGCGAGGCAAAGTGGTATGATGGCGAGCAAAGTGGCGAGACCATGTAGGAGTGGCGAGCTTTCTTCACCACCACACCCCTCTCTCTAAGAAACACTAAAATGCATCGTACAACTCTTCATGTTATGTCTTTATCATGTGTATAACGAGCAACATGGAAAAGGATCTCATAAAATCGCAGAAACAAATTTCCTCAAACTTGTTTGTTTAAATTGACAAAGAAACGACATTTCTTTTAATAAATGCAAATAGTTTAAACGAGCAATCTGTACCAGCTTGGTCAAATCATTCTCTAACCAAAGAAGTCATATCTGATCCCTCGTACTTAAAAAAAAAAAATTAACGACAAATTTTATTAAAAAACATTTCTAGCAAGAAACTAGAAGGAAAACAAATTACTAGTACAAACTAGGGAGTAGAAGGAAAACAAACACTTCTAGCAAGTCATATCTGGTCCCTCGTATGTTAGTTAGACAAAAAAAATACTAGTGGTGACACAATTTAAACATGTGTGACACAATTATTAGAGAACGCGATAATTTTATATTTACCCAATCTAAACATCAAAATGTCATATTTACCCAAGTGACAAGTGAACAATGCATAATGTACAATGATTTTGATGCATGTTTGAGAAAATATGAAATTTTAATGTTTTTCTTGGGGAAATATGGAATTGCCCCATAATTATCAGAGAACGCGATACTAGCGGTTGCGGACTCAAAAAATTTAAACATGTTTGACACAATTTTTTTACCTCGAGTTTTAATTATTTATATCTATATCTATAATGGATATACGATATTATTGAATGTGAAAAAATTAAAAAAATTAAAAAACTTAAAACTATATATGAAAACTATAATTTCATTCAGTTTAAATAGTGTTTAATCTCTAAATTCTCAAACTTTAATTATTTTTCGTTTATAACCTATAAGCTTTTTTATCACTACTATATGTCGTTATAAAATCTCGTTGCTATGCACGAATGCTCGTCTAGTAAAATAAATATAGACAATATCTAAATAAATGATACACAAGTTAACTAAGGCAGTGTTTGTTTTTGCAAAAAAAAGTCTGACCGCCTCTGACGTCTTACCAGTCAGACGCGGTCAGACGTCGGACTTGTTTGTTTGTTTCTTGTTAGTCAGACGCGGTAAGAGCTAGTAAGATCTGATTGAGTTAGAGGTTCGTGGGTTATCTGATTGCTTCTTACTCTTGATGTCTCCTTCATCACTTCACTTTAACTTGCGTTGACCTGTTACATTCTCTGATGTAGTTTTTTGGTTCTTTTTATATTGTTTGTGGGTGGAGTTTTTGTGAAGAAAATGTTGCATCTTTTTTTTATGAAGAAGAAGATGGGAAAAGATGAGTATTATTTCAAAGAAAACACGTGATCTTGTCAAGAATATATGGGTTGTTGGGCTTTAATCCTTTATTGGTTGGAATATAATTTTTTACTATATTTTACGAATAACTTGTACGGAGTATATTTTAATTTTATACACTATTGTTATCTCAGCCTATTTTATGTACAAATAAGTTTGACTTGCTTAAGTAAACTTTTTGTTTTTAAGTGACTTTTACCTTTAAATTGATATGTTTTTGTTTAAAATTTGTCCGACATCGAAAATTATTTTTCCGGATGGTTTAACGCTGATGTTGTTAACTGTTGGTTGTTTTCATTTTTTATATTATTATATAGATTACAAATAGTGTCGGGCTGAAATTTTCGGGTTCGAGTTTATTAAGCTACCGAGCTATTGCTTCGTGAATTGAAATATTAGTGGTAACTCGTTTATTGAAATAGTGTGATCCGAAAGCGTGCGTATTTGTGAATTGCTAGACTGATTATCTTTTCATAAATATTCATCTTATTGTTATTCTTTTAATATATACTTAAAGAAAACAAAAAAAAATTATTCAGACAATTATAAAAAAACAAACAATACTATTCCATTCAGATTCAGACGTTGAAACCACCTCTTATCAGTAAGATGTGGTAGTCAGATTCAGACCTGAAACATCTTAATGAAACAAACACACCCTAAGTTTCTGCGATCATCTTACAACAAATTATATTTACGGTCCTTACTAGACAATCTCAGCGATAATCGTCCATATAAAATATATATTTAGATAAATAAATAATTTAATTATGTAATTCATTTTATTCAATTTGGTTTTCTGTTTAGTTTTATTCAATTTGAATTCGGTTTGGTTCAGAATTCGGTTTTACACAGAAAAAAAAAATCAAACTAACCGAATTGAATAAACCAAACAACCAATAACCGAACCGACAAACACCCTAAAATTGAATGGCATTCAAAGATAAATTAACCATCAATTTTTTTTCTTCATCTTTCCAAACTAACTGGGCTTGCTTTTTCATCGAGCCTTAGTAGTTTATTTTCAATGAATAACTCCACGCAGCCAGCTGAATTAAGGGTATATAGCAAAGAAGTAAACTATTTTACACAAACACTTTTGGAATAATTACACTTCACATGTTCAATTCATATGTGTCACGTGGCACTTGTAGTCAAATGTCACATCCGCCCATACACGATATCAAAAGCTGGTGGGCTCGTCTGGTATCACAACGTGAACCCCATGACGCCATAAGAACACCAGAGCTCGGTTGATGGGCTTTCGCGGCGGGATTTATTTATTTTTATTTGTGTTTTAGTGGGTTATGTGTTAACCAAAAGGTGTCTCATGACACCAGAATTATGAATGAGTGTTTTTTGTTAAGTAATAAGTTTTTGGGTTATACAAAAAAAGTGTTGAGATAACACTACTTCTTCGATGACATCATCCCATGAAACGAGTGGCTACCTTATTCTCTATCGATGATAAGAAACTCGCGCCATCATGCATCCAAGTTGAGGGACGGATCTACATGTTAGTTAATTAGGGTGTGTGTGATAATCCTGGATAACTCGCTTATATCGTGTAAAAGTTCACTTTCCATATAAAGTATTTCGACCCTTATCAATGCCTGGGTTGCACGAAATCTCTATCGGGATAATATAAGGAGTATAGCAATTTATGTTCTAGGCACAAGAATCATAAATCAAGAACAATGAAGGAATTGTATGTATATTTTCGTTCTATTTAATGAGACTAATAAATCTGTTTATAAAACAGATTCTAGATGACAGTTAAGCAGTTAAAGTTGGTTAAAACCAACTTTCACAACTGTTTTTCAACAGTTACACGGCTAGCAGTACTAACTACTTAGTGCTAGCAGTACTAACTACTTAGTACTGCCAGTACTAACTACTTAGTACTGCCAGTGGAATACTAAGTGCTAGCAGTACTAACAACTTAGTACTGCCACTGTAATTTTGTCATGGTCGAAAACATATTAACTCAACGAGTGTGTACTCCACACTTCCCTAACTCGTATCCAAGCTAAGTATGAAATCTCATTAGTCTCTAGTAAATCATCATTACCTAAATGGCCGTTAATGACACTAAAATCACCAACAAATTCCCCCTATTTTAGTGTAATCCTTGATTTACTAAAACATATATAAAGATATATGCTATTATGTTAAAACAAACATAACAAAACAAACAAATGCATAAATGAAAATGTCTAGCGATTGAATTTTCATCTTAGTATAATACACGTTCCAAATATTCAAAAATCAGGGTGTCGTAACGATTGAACCCGTAAATCTATTTGAATACCTGAAGATACTATACACATTCGTTTCTACAACATTCTTAAGTTCATTTACTTGACACTTTACAAGCCATGTGTCCCAATCCATTAATGAACATATAGGAAGCCAAGTCCAAGCTTCTTGAAGCAGCAAAACTTCATGTTCACATAGGTTGTCCTTTTAGTTCTTGCACATGCATTTGCAATTTTTCAAAAGAACCATTAAGAAGGTAAACTTCAACCTAACATCACTTGCAGGTCTGAACACAAACCTCGGGATAAATACATGTGTTCCAATCTCTAACTATGAGCTTTCCACATTGAATTCAGCTTCTAACGTTGTATTAGAAGGGAATTGGGTATCTCATAGATAGTAGATTTAGATGGACTTTAATCTCATCCCTAATATTGACTTAATCACTAAGTCCCTAGCTAAACCCTTCATCAAGTGGAAAGCTAAATTATGTTGCAACTTTACAATCTCAATAGAGATCACATGATTAATGTCCTAATCATATTATGTATAACACATAAGTGTCTAGACTTCCCATTAATACCTAATCATATTTATGTTCTCAACAAACATTACATCTCTAGATTCTATAATCGAGTTAATAGAAACAGAGTCATTAGGTTCAATGTCACAGAACCTATATGCCTTGGAATGCTCAACATATCCAACAAAGATGCAATCAATACCTTTTTCACCCAAAGTTTTTCTTTTAGGATCAGTTAGCCTAACAACAGCCCTACAACCCCAAACTCTCAAGAATGACAAGTTGAGTCGTTTCTTATACCAAAGTTTATATGAGGTAGTTTTGTTCCTTTTATA